>JAQZBX010020094.1:0-33282 GCA_029593785.1 Cabassous unicinctus
ATTTTTTTTTTTTTTTGCAATCGAAGTTTTAATGAAAACTTTTGTTATTCATGTGTTACTTTCTGTCACTGATTATATCTAATGCTATTGCCTTATGATCGTACAGTGCTCTGTGACTTACAAATTACTTATGTTTTCCTCACTACAGTCGGGAAAGGAAGGCACAGAAGATATGATCATTGCTATTCCCATTTTACATATGAGGAAACTTAGTCTCAAGATGTTATGTGACTTGTCCAAGGTTACAAAGCTAGAAATTCATCAGGTCAGAAAGCAATTGGATAGGCCTTTCATTGCAAGCCCAGTGTTCCATCGACCATTCATCCAAAGTCTCACTTAGAACTATGATGAATGGATTAGAAAAATGGAACATAGGCAGAAAGAGCTGGGAATGTTATCCTGGAAAAGAGAAAGCTGACTTAATAAATTCTCACAGGTTCTAATCATGGTAAGAGAAACCACGTTTTGAGAATCTACTAGGCACTGGACACTTTGGCTAAACCTGCAAGGTAGATATTACCAGCCTCATTTTACAAAAGAAATTTAGTCTCAGAGAGACAATATTCTATAGGTAGTAAGTGATAAAGCTCAGACTCAAATCTAGATTTTCTAAAACCTAAAGTGTATACACTTTTCACTGCACCACATAGGAAGATTTATTTTGAAGAGGAACATACCAGATGTTCTCTCTCACTATTAAGAACAAAACAAGAGGAAATGGACTGAAAGCCATATAAGGAGATATTTAGGTTGAAAGTGTTAAGATCCTCCTGCCACAGGAAGAGTGATTAAATCTGTACACCATTATCAAGGTACTGAAGAAATCTCCTTACTAGATGGTCTTTTCATATACATGAGGATATTCTTCTACCAAAGGTTCACGACTGCAAGTAAACATCTTTTCAGACTCAAAAATTTCCATGAAAAAATAAAACTATCAAATAGCAAACCTAAATTTTTACACAGATCTAAAATTTTTGTCTTATGGATATTAAATGTCAGCTTCTCAAATGAGTCTAAATTTTAATTATATTTACTTAAAAGAATAGCAAAGAGTAATGCTGAATACATATCACATTAAAATAATCCCAGACAGAAATCTTTCTTTTAGGAAAAAAAGTCTAGTCACAAGGGAATTCTTCATACTGTGACCATGTATGGCTAAGCCCTCTCACACTATACAACTATGTACATTGAGCATTCTAATGATCCCATAACGTACATAAGACCACTTGCTCTATCATCATTAACAGAAACTGTGGGACAAGTGAGTAGAGTCTGAAATAGTTTCCAATGACTACTAAGGAACCTCTAAGAAGTTTCAAGAATGCAAGCAAAATAGTAACATAACAGTTTTGTTCCCAGAGGTTTGAACTACGGAAAAGGGTCCCCATTGATGTCTACTGAGATTAGAGATCTCAACAGTAAAACCTACCAAGACTATGTATTAGACAAAGTCACCATTTCACTGTTTATAAGATTTTGGATTTTAAATGGTTTTGGGTAGGCCATCAATTGTCTAAACAGGATGCAAAGCACAAAATCCTCAGCCGAATCACTGATAAATGTAAATGGTCACAGTCACACGTGCAAAATAGGTTACCGCTGGAAGAAGGCCACTGCCAAATAAAAAGCACAGAACCCCACCATTGCCTGTGGTTAACAGTGTGAAAATGAGCAAATCCAAACAGAAAGTCATGAAACGCTATATGATTCATTGCCGTGAAAGGAATTTTAAGGGGAGAATTAGGGTTGGGAATGAGATAGTGTCCATCTAATACATATGGGAAAGAGATGGTCCAACAACTTGACACCATTATCATACAATGCCTTTTCATTTTTTCCCCCATTAAATCCATAAGGTGCATGTCCAGTGTCACGAACAATCTCTCAAGAGAACGAAGAACCACGGAGATGGCCATGTTCGTGCGTTCCACACCCACCTCCAGACCTATCAACTGAGAGTAGGTCCAACCCTGCAAAGGCTTCATCAATTTTCCATTAAGAAATTTAAGAACCTTAAAGTTGGGTTATCTGAGAGAGTAATGGCTGGAAAGAAAATGTGGGGACTGGGATCCTCTAATAAGGAAATTAAACTCCAGGATCAGCTTCTGACAGAAATTCAGGTGCTATGTGTCTTCTGGGGAATCATAATCATTTTGCACAGGGAATGACAAAAGACTACAAAGCCAACAGTACTTTAGAGCACATTATCAGCAACAATCTTATGATTCCATGGCCTCCACATAAGGTTATTCCCTCACCTCTCTGGGCTTTGGTGCTTCCTGAGATGGTGTGCTCCTCCGAGACTGAAAATATTTGGATTATCTGGAAACTTGGCAGATCGGTTCTTCCTTTATTGGTAATGTTAATGTTTAAACTTCTTGTAAACTTCGCGACATTGCTACCTACATTATTCCGACTGTGGAGTACTTATTCCTTTAGTGGCATAAACCTAAGGTATTGGATTTTTTTTCCCCAATGAAATCCCCATTGCCTTAATGTGCTAATTTAAAGTGCTTCAAAATGCCCTTGAAAGAAGTCAAAGAAACAAACACAGTAATTAACTGATTTTCCTCTTTTATTTTCATGTTCTTATTTTTAAAACTAGGAGTAAAGGAAGGGACACAAATAGGCAAGTAAAATAACTTTCTGTGGAAAAAAATTAGAAACTACCTTAGAAAATTATTTTGTGAGGTTTGCCAACAAAGCACTCCTGTTTTTCTGATGATCCAAAGCTATGACCAAAATCCTTTTAAGGTACAACACGAGAGTCTATTTTGGAAAGCAGAATGCTATTTTCAGTTGTGAGAGAATGGAAATGTTACTGGGGGGCAAAGCACGCAGTCTCCACTGGTCCTGCGTGATAGTGGCAGCTTACTTCTTAAGTGGAAAGGCATAAGCTAGAACACGAAATTACTACAAACACTGTTTTCATGCCTACATGTTGTGTTTCTAACTCTGGTGCAGCCTATCTGAAAATACAAATTATCAGTTAAAAAAAAAGACAGACAATGAATGCAATTCAAATCCACATTCACTACTGGAAAACAAAAAATTCAAAGACCATGCTTTATATACAGTAATGAAATGTTGTCATTCAATTCACTAACCATACTTTAAGCCCTGCTATTAGCCTGAAACTGTACTAACCATCAACAACTAGGACCGATTGAGTGCCTGCTACATATTGAACAAAGTTTTTTGATGGTTTCTCATTTAATTCTTAAAAAACAACCCTCTGATATAGAAACTTTTATTATCCTTGTTTAACACACAGAGAAACTGGGGCTGGTGGCATTGAGCAACTTGCCCCAATAAGTTGTTATCTGAACCCAGGCAAGCAGTCTAAGCTCTTAACCACTTTGCCGAATTCTCTCTCACATCCTAGGTGCTGAGGGTACAAAGAGAAATGTGATATGCTTTCTATATGCTTTCTACCCTCAAAGAACTCATTTTTAAATGCAAAGGGTAGCACTATTCAGAAATATTAAAGTATAATTAAATTGCTTTAAAACTGGTGACTTTAAAATTATTTGATAAACATAAATTATTTTCAGCATAAACAATGGATTTTAAAAATAAGGTCAACATATGTTGAGGTGGTTCCTCAGAATTATCCTGGTCTTTTGGATTCTCTTTTTTCCCTTTTTGGAGCCTGTATCTGCCAACTTACCACACTATAATAAGCCTATCTTAACTAGATAAAGTTTGGCTCACTATTTTGATAAATCAAATCTGTGTACATTTGATATTAGCCTGGATATTTGCTGTGGCAATAATGAAAGAAAGCAACTCCGAGCCACAAAATACAATCAATTCATAAATCATATATGTAGGTAAATTCAAATGCTGACATAGAATCTTATTAGGATTTGGAAAGCTAGATAATTACTTCTATGGAAGGACTATTAAATTCCAAAGAGCTCAGACGACTTCAAAACTATAATTTAATTTAGTCTCAGAACATCGGAAGCACAAAATAGTAATCTGTTTGGCATCAGGTTTTCCTTTTCTATTCCTCAGACTGTAAGCTCTCTGAAGGCAGGGCCCACCTCCCCAGGACCTAGCACAAGGCTCCATCCACATACTGTCGGAAGACTTTAGCAAAATGTTTAAACAAATGCGAAATCACAAAATCAAAGGTTCTCATAATTAGAGCCCTAGGGTTTAAAAGGCCTATCCAAGCCAGAGACAAGCAAGCAAACAAACAAATGAACACAAAAGCGTTTTTGAAATATCCCTGTCTCTATCAGTGTTGTTTATCTTACATGATTAGCCTCCTGAAGGATGATGCTACTGTTCAGAGAGACACTCAAAATGTACTTACTGGGTTAAAGCATTAAAACCACGGCACAACGTGCCAACATGGGTTTACCTTGGTCATACAGCTAGTTAGCTCTGTGGCCTTTTAATACCTGGTAGGACCCTTTCAGCAACACAAGGCAGTCTCCCTCTGCCTGCATTTAAAGAGCTATCATGCCACAACCTGAGTCTAATGTAAGAACAGATTTAGTGCAATTCTTCTGAATTTGTATGGGGGCAAAAGATTTGCGACTCCAAGTCTGATCTGCAGCCACTCATCAATTCTGAGGAAATATTTAAAAAGAGACTTCTGTTTAGCACAGTGCCCACAAAAAGATGCTTTCAACTAGCCTCTAAAACCACATTTATTATATAGAACAAATAAATAATGAATGAAAAACCAACTTCAGTTTCACGGCTGCCTTGGATTATTCCTGAGGACAGGGTTCGGGAGTAGCCTGCCTGCATCACAAAGACAGATACTCTGAAAACCTTATGTCTGCAATTACTCACACAGCCTCCTTTCTACCAAGCTTTTTACCAGAGCTGACGGCCAGCCCCCAGCCCTTGGCCCTGACCCTGCCCAGCATCTGGTGGAGGCGCTGATGAGCAGTGAAATGGCCAAAGGGCAGGTAGCAGGGGGACCTGAAAGCAAAGCAGAGATGGAGACTAGAGCTGGATAATCTATAAACTCAATAATCAGTCCCTGGATAATAGAGCTGGTTTGCAGCAATGCAGGTTTTTGTGTTTTACAACCCTAAATTCTTGACAGCCATCAATTATGGACAGAATATGCATGCCACCTACTTAAACATGACAAAAGGCAGTGGTAATTTAAGCTACCTGCCCAAAAGTAGTCAGCCCATAAAAACGCAGAAGCCCTTATTTCAGTCCTCAGTAGAGCTTGATTAAATCCCACTGAACTGAAATTTTGTCAAAAATGTTTAAATATTTGTGTCAAATACTGAAGAGTTTAGAATTAATCATTTAATTAAAAAAAAACTTAAACAGAATCCACCTTTTTAAAAGAGAATAAAAGTGTTCTCTGTAAATATAGTGATAGCTTTACCTATTTTACCTAGTAAAAAAAAATATGTGGCACAGGAATTTCATTTACAATGAGACACCAAGGGTTTCTAATCTTTTAGAAATATATTTACTGCCATCCTTAATTACTCAGATTTGGTTAAATGTAGATTAAGTATGGGTCATATACTGTGTTAGGAAAGTCTTAAATACATTTACTGTCATGTAAACTGGTCTTTTAGTTCCAAAATACCTTTCATTTTATTAGCATGAAATTGAGGTAACTGTCTCTGCCAGGATTCTATTGATCTGATGATATCGTGTAGAGAAATAGACATTTATCTGGACCACCTCCTGCCTAGAATTTGCCACTCAAACACGAGAGGGGAAAAAGCATGTTCTTCCATGATAATACTTTACTGTGATCACATGCTTACCGGGGCACTTGCCACTTGAGCAGCGGACCCCACAGTCAGTGTCTTTATCATTCTGAATGGTTAGGGTCTCATAGAGTTTGGCCAAACTGAACTGGATGGGTTGGGCAGATTATTACTCTCTTTCTTAAAGACGTTATTTAACAGAATTAAGACTAGCACCTCAATATTAAAACAAACAAAAATGGGATTCAATCCAATTCTTACCTTCTCAGTATGATTAATGTCTTCCCATTTAATCTTGCAATTTTAAATAATCATTTGAGTGAAGTTTTGCAGTAAACAAAAATAAACCAAAACCACTTTTCCCCACAAAGTTCTGTTAGGGTTTGGAAACTATTCCATTTATATCACAAAATATTGCAAAGGAGGAGATGGTTTCAAAAAATATTACCAACCAATTGTGCACACATTATATGTATCAGAAAATTTATATTTTAATTACTTTACAGAGAGCATCTTCTGTTTTTTAAAACATGCAATTTCTAGATATCTAAGGGAAAATGGTTTCACCTTCACACACTCCATTAGCAGGCAGTTTTTGAAGTCATATCAAAGTCATTTCTTTCCCTCTGACTCCAGTACAAAGATATAATTATCTGCAATCTGCATGGATGGACATTTCTTTCTAAACACTGAAGTTATATTTCAGTTTAAACAACAAAAGTGTTAAATTACAAATGTTTAAAGTTTAAAATAATAACAACCTTCTAGTGGAGAAAAGTAATGGAAATGAAAACCTAATGCTTTAACTTCAAAATTAGGTTTCCAGGTTCCTCCATACATTAACACTAGGGATTTTTTAAAAGAAATCCAAGGGGTTTCAATCAGTCTGGTTGTAATAGATTTTATTCTGATCTAGTTCCTCCAACTTGATCCTGAAATCATCACTTAAGTGTCTAGATTTCTGAAAACTAGGAAACACAAAAAGCCCTTGTTGCCTACCAAGAATTCTCACATTTGACTAACAAATGAAATTACATCACTATCCTGTGTATCACAAGTCCTTTCATAAAAGAAAGACAACTGCCCCCTAAAAGAGAGGTAATGGAAGTGCATACTGCACACACCCCATTACCAAATAAAGAGAGGCAGCAGCCTGAGAAAACAGCTGGGGTTTGTTAGAAACTTTCTAGTGACCAACTGAAGTTAAGCTTCAGCATCTGGTGCTTGGGTCAATTTCTAGGTCAATCTCAGTATCTACAGAATGATTTTTTTCCCCTTTAAAAGCCATTAATTCATATTGGGGAGTATTTTCCTTCTGTTACTAATTTCCTTTCTCATAAAAATATTCTGAAAACAAAACACCTAAAAGCATCCCTTGTTCCCACTGATTTATTCTTTATCATTTGGTCCTTGCTTCTTTTTCTCCAGAAGCACTAACTGCTTCACTAAACAACATCCGGATGAAGCATTTCATACGTGAAGTTAACAATGTTTTTATTGTCACTGTATTCTTGTGCCTTAGTTCCACAATATAAAACTGTTTTCAAATACTTTCCATCACTAAATCAATTTTGAGTTGAGATCCCTTCCTAGGCAAAAATGAAAAGCCAATATTAAATGCCTAATTTGAATCTGCAGAAGGACTGACTAATGGAATGCTACTACCAAGCTTCGGAGAGCCAGCACATCCCTGCATGTGCATATTGCAGGAAAGTAGTAGTTTTCAAATTGGTGAATAATACATGGCACTAACTTTCCTCAATCAGAAGAAAGGCTGATCAGTTGCAATGTAAACAGCAAAGACATTTAGAATGTACATTAATATTTATTAGTAACTCTTAAACTTAATAATATTCAGCATAGATATTCTGAAGATGTAATGATATCACCAAGGGTTTAGATTGACACTGAACTCTGTCACCTCATTCCATGTGTCACTACTGATGATTATAAGTAATTAGCATCTAGGCTATCGCTGATATTACATAAAAATGGCAGTGAAAAAGTGGAATGAATCATGATCTCTAACTTTTACTGAGACTTACTATGCACTCTATCAAGCCCTTTACATGAATTATATCACGCAATCCTCACAACAGCTCTGGAGGAAGTATACCATTTTACCTGTTTCTTACAGAGGAAGCTGAACTTTTAAAAGGTTATATGATTTACATTGTGAATATTATGTATGTGAATGTGGTTTGTTTTTTTTTTTATTTCCTTTGAATTTGGTTTTAAAAGGAGAAATTTTAGGTTGCGTTACTAGAACTAAAAAAACAAACAAAACCAACATAGGACTATACAACACAAACAATGCACAATCATAAAAAATTTTCTTTGATGAATTGTAACAAATCTACCACACCAATGCAAGGTGTTAATAGAGTAGTAAATGAAAACTGTATTTGATGCATGATTTTTCTGTAAACCCACAACTCCTCTAAATTTAAAAAAAAAAGTTATATAATTTGCGCAAGATTATACAGTCAAGTAGTAGCCCAGAATTTGAACCTAACCCATCTGAATCCAGATTCTTAGCTCCTAACTATGTAAGACCAGGAGAAAATTTAGGTCCACTTCTCCCTCTGTCTTTTACCTCTCAACCCTCTCCATGTGAAAAAAAAAAAAAGTGAAATTCTAGATTAGCTCATCAAAATAATAGCTCTTAAATCTAGTTCCAACTAGTAAAAACAAACACAAAAGACAAAGGAGAATAAAGAAAACAGTAGAAGCACTCAACCAAAATCTAGCCAACATACTCGCTGGATCACTGGTTAGCCATCCCTCCATCTCCTCTGGAAACAAGGACTGATGCAAATTACTCTGCTACACCTACATACTTTTGGTTAATCAACTTTTGACTAACCTACTAATTTCCGATCCCAATCACATCAGATGAGAGAGTGACATTATAGGTATTTTTCCCCCAGGCCTGTTACATGAAACCTTAAGATTTACAGGACATATTTTTCAAAAGCAAAAGAACATAAAACCAAAAATAAAAGAAGAATAAAAAGGGAACAATTTGGCTTCCAAACCATGTGCCTAGTAAACATATTTCAGTTGAAAAACAAATTTCTAATTCAAGGTCAGAAAATGACACTGTTGGAAAGAATTGAACTTACTAAAAAGTACAAGCCCATATCCTATGGAAAATGCAATAATGTATTGCTTTAGTACAAGCTTTCCAGCAAAGAATGCTTTTCTATGACTGGCTGAATACTCTATCCAACAGAAGATATACAAGCAAAGAGGAAACACACTGTCTAGAAAAAATATACAATTTCCTTTTATTTCCTCTCCTAAGTAGAACAACTCTCCTTTGGGGACCAAATGAGGGACTTGTAACAATTCACCACACAATATTTTCCATTCTCACAGCCAGTAAAATTTAGAAACCATGAGCATCAATGAAGATGGCCCAGCTATTCCCAAAAAGCAAGGGTTTCTGTAGTGGAAGCCTCACATGGGCTGCTAACCCAACAGTAAAGTCAGATGCCTGAAATCCAGATCCCCCATAATGAGTAGGGATCGGAGGGAAAAAAATCCTTTAATTGCTCTTTATTTCACTCCAGGTTGGCTAAAACATCAGGTGTGTGAGGACGAGTGGTGGGAAACAAAGTCAGGTGAGAGAAAACCATGGGGACCTCGAAGTGCCGGGAGGTTCAGGTTATAATTAATCCAAAGGCCAGCTGTGGAGCAGAGAAGTTTCTGAGAAGAGGAGTGACGTGACTGTAACCATGCCTACAGAGATGAAATGGAGACATTCTAGGATGGCCCAAAGGTAGAAGAGATGAAAGATAGAAACACCCATTAAGATGCCCCAGTTGATGGAAGGCTGTTGTGCCAACTTCCATTGTGTTTACTAACAACTTATTTTATTTCATTTTAACAACACTAATCTCATGACTTCCAAGGGCTGATTTATTTTCTCTTATGTTGCTTAAGTCTTTACAGGTCTTTCTTGCTGCTTACTTCAATGGATGCAATGTCCTTTTACAGAGTTCTGTAAGGGTTTCTGCTTAGAAAACGGCAGGCTTATATTTGATATGTATGCCAATAACAACTTAAGTCGACAGTGTGCTCGCTAGAGTACAACAGAAAAAGCCCTTTTGGACTTTTGCAACTAAGTCAAAAGAGGCCATGCAGCTTCCTCCTCATTTGCAAGAATACTCCACTGTCTCCGGGAGCCCTGTGTGCATGTGAGAAGGCTGACTACACCGAGACTACCGAGCTGGAGAATCCAGCCGACAATCCCCAATGCACCCAGGCTTCCGGCCAGTCCTGCAAAGCTTCCAGACTCATGAGGGAAGAAGCCTTCGGATTCTAGACCCTCGGCATTTAGAGTCACCTCCAGCCACCTGAATCTTCCCAGTTGAGGCCCCAGGTCTCCTGGAGCAGAGAATAGCCTTTCTGCTGGGCAGGGTACCTATTCCCAACCCAAAGAATACAGGAGCATAATAAAATGCTTGTTTTTTTATGCTATTAAGTTTTGGGGTGGTTTATTAGGCAACAATAGATCACTGGAACAGTATGTGCAAGAAGGGAGGTGATCAACCCATTGGATACAGAACCCACACCTGGAATAGATACCCTATTCCAGGTGACATAATTTAAAAGATTAGAAAACAAATGCATTCAGAAGAGGATAACACGAATGGTGGAGGAACTTAAAATGTTCTTTTATGGTAAATGATCAAAAGTATTGGAGATATTCAAACCAGAAAAGGGAACAGTCAAAACAAATGTGTTAATTTTCTCCATACATCTGAAAGGCTATCATATGCAAAAGTGAAAACAACTACTCTGTGCCTTCCCAGGAGGCAGGCCTAGGCACCTTGGACAGATGTTACAGGGAGTCAGAAGGCAGAATTTTCTAATGTTCCAAGTTTTCTGGGAAGGAAGAGACAGTCTTAAGAGGTAGTGAATTTCCTAACACTGAAGGTAATCAAGCACAGGCTGGATGATCACCACCTGGTAGACAGGTTTGGAGAGAATTCATTCTTAAAGTGGAAGGATGAATGAAACAACCTTATTTTAAAGTACTCTGGAGGGCTGAGATGTTTTTAATCTAAAGATTATCCCCGGGAAGCGGGTGTGGCTCAATCGATAGAGCTCCCGTTTACCATATGGGAGGCCCCAGGTTCGCTTCCTGGCGCCTCCTTGTGAGGGCAGGCCGGCCCGCACGGCGCGGTGGGCTGATGCAGCAAGACCTCACAGCAAGGGGGAGATAAGCAGACACAGAAAAAACACACAGCAAATGGACACAGCAAACACAAGCAGCAAGGGGGGGATAAATAAATAAATAAATAAATCTTTAAAAAACATAAATAAATAAAATAAAGATTATCCCCGTTTCCTTGAGCAAAGAAATCTAATCCCAAAACGTGTTGAGCAGAGGAAAAAAAAAAACACAAGATGAATAAATTAAATGAAAGGCAATACCAAAGTATAAATAGAAAGTGATGCTGAACTCTAGAGGAGAAAAGAATGGCAAACTAACAGGAAAATATAATCAAGCACAGCAGGAAAGTAACTTTTAAAAAGAAGGAGCATGAAGAATACATTGAGGAGAGGGAAAGGAAACCCCCCCAAAAACACCACAGACAATACTGAGGAAAGGGGATCCCTTCATCTTTCTTGAGAAATGGTTTTATCCATTTTAAAGACTGGTTTCTCCTCTGTCAGTGTGAAGGACCAAAGAGAAGAACACAAGTAGTGTAGCAGGAAAGGGAACAAGGTTCAAATGGCAAAATGAACGCCATTCTTCAGCAATCATTGAATTTCTGGTCTCAAAGGATCCAGGGGCTGTTTGCCTATGGGATCAAGCACATTTGTCTTTAACGTCAGTAGAGAATGACTACCAAGCAAAGCAAGAAAAATTGGAAATTAAACCCATGCTTTCTAACAAAGCCAATGTGTAAAAGAAAACGCAAACCACATAATAATGGATGTGTCCAAAGCAAAGCCGTGGAGGAAATGGGGGGGGAGGGGGGACGAAAACGTTAAAAAGATATACACATTTCATCTGAATTTTATCACCATTTGTAATCAACTTCCAAGGTTTCATAATACCCTTTAACCTTAGTTACTCAAGGCACTGAACAAGTCATCTCATTGTTACCCCATTTGAAGGAAGAGTGGAGACTCTTTTCATGTTGATAAGAGATAGAAAAGGAGTCACTCCCAGGAAAGCAAAGCATTCTGAGTAAACTCCTGGAGTCTAATGGTAGGAAGTGGTGATAATTTGTCCCTTGCTTTAATTAACCCTTTCAAGGATTTGTCAAGCAAGCAGTCAGAAATTCATGTAATTAAGCAAATAAAGTAGTTTTCTCATTTAAACAAATGGAAAATTTTTCTTTACAAAACAGAAGAAAAGAACAGAAATTATATCTTATTACTCACCCATTTCCTAGGTCTGCCTCTTGGTCGTTTTTCTCCAGTGGCTTCTGCTTTCTGCAAAATGAAAAGGATGTCAGTTTCCTGAAACTATTTGTAGGTGCTCATCAAAGGACATATTTCAAATAAGAATGCTGTGCTTTGCAGATGAGATATAAGGCTTGTTTTAACAACCTCTTTTTCCTTTAAGATTCACCTTTGAGTAGATTCTTCTTCATTTCATAATGTAAAGCGATATCAACCCAACCCCTCACCCTAAAAGACTGTGTTCTCCTCTGGAATGCATGAAAATGCTTTTGAAAAGCTATTTTGCTTTAATTTCTGTGTATTAAAAAAAAATTACTGAACATCAATAATTACATAAATTAGTATTTTAGAAAATTGTTTCCTAAATGATGAAGATTTTCTTTCCGTGCCTCAACTAAAGTAACAAAAATTGATACCGATGTATTTCTTTCCATTTACAAAGCATTTCCACCTACACTGCTATCAAAAGCAAGTCTAAATGTTAGAAAGAATAAATAAGCATTCTAATTCAAAATAAACATTTGCGTACTTCTACACGGTTAATTTCCTGTTCCCTGCCAGAAAACAATCACTTGTCAATCAGTTCACCAACCAAATGTAGATTCTAGTGACCTAAAGCAAAGAAAAAGAAAGCTGGCAGAAATCAGTTTGTTCCTGAGACGGAAGCTACAGATATCTAAAAATAATAATTAATAAAAATGTACACTATAAATAATTCCACACTCAACAAACACCATGAATAAATACACTTCTTACTACCTTGAGAGTTTGTTTCATTGCTTACCTTCACAGAAGATTTTTCTGGTATCCCAGTTGTTCTTTTACCTTTTGAATCAAATTTTAACATCTATAAAGCAATTAGTCTTTTTCCTGTTTTTGTCATCCCTTACTTCAAGCCCCAAATACACACTAAGACACACACATCACATACACCATCTATAAAAATATGTGTTTATATTTTTCAGGATAAAGAAAACTTCACACAAATTGTTCTGTGCATGAGAATCTGACCAAGGCTACATCAACATGAGAAAAGAGGGAACCTGATCCAGGATAACTTGTTTTGTTTTACTTTTGTCACCTGTGTTAGTAGCCAGTAGGTACTTGGTGCACTGATACAAAAATTGCATTTATAATTATCTTCATTGCCAAACAATACTCTTCTCTTTTTCTCTGTCATCTGCCTGGTAAAAATAGATATGGATGAAAGATGATAGATTAGGTAGATGTAGGTAGGTAGGTAGGCAGGCAGGTAGGTATGCAGATGGAGAGAGAAAGAGAGAGATAGGATAAGCCACAAGATTTCTCACCAAATAAAATCTGGCATTACTACCCAACAGTTCCCACAAATTAATCCAAACTCTATGACAATAACATTAGCTTCCACTTATTGAGCATTTAAATACCCCAAGCCCTGGGTTAAGTCAGTCACATGTGTTTTATTTAATCATTACAAAAGCCTTATAGGTGGGTACTATGATTTTTTTTAATTTTGCATATGAGTAACTGAGTCTTAGGTGAGGTAAATAACTTGTCCACTGGGCTGGAACTTGAACCCGGTTCTGTTTGCTTTTACCCTACTAATGATGCCACCTCCCCTTTGTGTACAAGCATTTGCCACCTTAAGAAAATATTTTGGGAAACCAAAAATGTCACTGATTCAACTAATTTTTTAGAACAAAAGGCAGTCTGATGGCCTTTAGGGGATCCAACCATCAAATTTGGGCTTCCTGAATAGCTGTTTTACCACTTTTGAATGACTCCACAAAGGAATACTTTATTAGCAGTATTGGTGACACTTTCTTACCTTCAATCTTCAATTCTACAGGCATGAACTAAATTAAGTGAAAGCCAGGAGAAGCCCCTGAAGCCCCTCTTAAGAGTGTTGTCTCAGCAGGAGAAGGAGGTGTCTTGAGAGGAAAACAGACTTCACTTTGGAAAGCTTAGATTCCTACCCTGCTCTGTCATTTTAGCTTTATGACTCTGGCCAAGTCCCTGCGAACCTTAATTTGGTTTCATCTGTAAAATGGAGACAAGGCTTCCTGTGAGGAATCATTGAGAGTGACCGCCATAAATCAGGTACTCAATAAATGTTCTTTCACTCCTGACAAGATGGAACCCTTAAAGGGAAAGTTTTCCTTCAAGTCAGTCCAATCTCACAGAGGGTTCGGTTCTTGCATTCCACTACTCCCCAACTCCCACCTTTAGAAAGAAGCTTTAAGAAACGCTGACTAGTACTTCATAAGTCTAATGCTTCATAAGTTATACGAGTACAAAATTTCCTGATACAGAAGGCGCATCTGATTCAAGTTTGGGGAGCAATTGTAAGACTGCACAGTCTACCTAGTAGTAAATTATACAAGACAGAAATCCTTTTTAATGGGGATGGGGGTGGAGGTAGGGGGGTGAGAGGAGGAGGCTATAACCTTAAAGGCTAACACTGCCACAACAGGCTTCTTCTGTGTATTTCAGGGTTACGGTGTGATTCAGATATATCTGAATCTGTTGATTATAGAGGGTTGTTTCCCAAGGGGGATTCACTGCATTTCAAAGCCAGAGAAAGTAAATCCCTCAAAGACATAAAGGCCAGCAAATAAGATGACTTTTAAATGGGCATCTCATTTACAAAACAACTTATTCAAAAATAAAATTTGCACCATTAAGGAAAGGACAAAATATCACAATTATCACTCAAGACTTGCTAAAAGTAACCTTGCTCCTTGGTGGTTCAGGCCAGTGTTACATGTAAGCTGAAACCGTCTTCGGAGACTACATCTAGAAGAAACACATTAGCTGTGCTGTGTGGCCTCGATCTGGGAGGTTTTCATTGTTCTTTAAAGACCCACATTTTTTAATCATTCTAATCAAACTCCACAAAGGCTACAAAACCACCTAAGATTTCAGTTTGTAAACCAGCACGGATCTAGGGCTTTCATATATTGGAAAACATTGGTTTTGACATTTTTTCCCATGTTTAATGCTCTTCAGGATATTATTTTTCAATAGAAGACAAAACATTCAGGAGGACTTGTTATATTTTTAATACGTCAATACACACAATACTGTGGAAGCGTATATTTGGTTTTTCTTCGCCAGAGTGGAATTTGGTACTATTTGGCAAATCCATGTAAAATTGATAGTTAGTTCTAAGCATTTATTGCTTATCTGAGGGGGTGGGGGAGAGTGGTCAGAATTCTGCATTTGTAAGAACTGAAATATCACACTATTACCAGCACTATTACATTAATTTTTGGAACTACCATTAATCTTGTCTAAAAATGTGTTATTTCTTCTTTGCTTGTCCTACTCAATTTTTTGCTGAAAAGGTAGGTCTGTGGATGTAAATGTCAATTGAAAGGAAGCTAGAGAATAATCTAGGAAATGTGTAACAGTGATTTTGGTGGTGGCTAATGGTATAAATATAAAAATGTTCTTCTTTTACAAAGTGTTAAGACTATCATGATACATGGGAAAATTACAACTAATATAACATGGATGATAGTTAACAGCAATAGTATATTTTTGCAACAATGGCAAAAATGATATATAAATTCTGAGGGACATTAGGAGGGTTTATGGGAGTATGAGATTTTTCCTTTTGGAGTAATAAAAACATACTAAACTTGACTGAGGTTATGACAGCACAACTCAGTGATGAAAATGAGAGCTACTGAGTATACACTCTGAATGGACTGTACAAAGTCTGGGATTGTATAACACAATGAATCTTGTGGTAGAAGATGAACTGTGGTTAACAGGACAAATATGAGAATGTTCTCTCATGAACCATAACAAATATACAATTCTAATACAGGGTGTTATTAATTGGGTGGATTGGGGGAAAAACACCAAATGTAAGATATGGGCCATAGTTAGCAGCAATAACTTGACTATGATCTCTCATAGTTTGTAACAAAAGTGTTTTGCAGCAATGCAGGGTAGTGGTGGTGGGATTCGTGAAGGTTGGAAAGAATGTTAAATGGAAAATGTAAAATTGTAAAACAATTTCTTTCTCTAAGAAGTTTTGGTATTCCAGGTTCTTAAATGTACTCCACATTTTTTTTTTTTTTAATTAAGAAATGAAATTAATTCATTTAGCAAATATCTCTCTTGAGCTTGGAAACGGTGCCTAGCATAGTGCCTGGTGCACAGAAGGAAAGATGGGGAAAAAAGAAGCACTGTTGTTTATATGGCATGTATGCTTTATTTCCCTCTTTCCATTAGAGTTTTAGAGCATAGAGGGACTTTAGAAGGCATTTAGTCTAACCTCATATAACAAATAAGAAAACTTTTGGTAGGCTATAATGCCCAAAGGCATGGCTCTATGGCTTATTTGGGTGTAACAGTGGGCACACATTTACAATCCCTTTATAAGCTTGTAGGGAGCTGCCCTACAAAGGTTTTTCAAAACTAAGCTTCCAACCTGCATTTCAGGTTATTGGAGTTAACAAATAAATCTACAAAATATTACAAAATACTTGCCGGCTCAAAGCACTGGAAAGGATAGATGCTTTAGAATCAGAGTTGGATCAAACCCAGGTGCCACCACTGCTAGATGTTTAACATTAGACATAACTTAAATCTCTGAACCACAGTTTCTCATTAGTGAAAGGGAGAACATAATGCCTACCTCAGAGAATTAAAAGAGCTACTATAATTGTAAAGCGCCTGACAAAAGCTACAGCATTTAGTGGCACTCAAATGTAATTTCTTCCCTCCCCTGATATTTTAAAATGTTACGCTTAAAAAGAATACCTCCCAATTCTGTAAGTTTCCACAGTGATTTTCTGAGCATTATTTTACTTAAGTAGGGCAGCTATTACTTCCCTGTTTAACAAATGGAGGTTAAGCGAACGCCCACATTCATAAGTGGTGGAACCGAGACTCAAGTCTGATTTCAAGGCAAGAAAGGGTCTGTTCTTCTGGGAGATATTCCCATATAAAACAATAACCGTGGGCAAATATGGAACTTCTGGGGCAGAAATCAAATGAGTAGTTAGAAGTAAAACACTTCTTATAAAGACAAGAACAAGAGCTGAAATTGGGCAACAAGAGAGTAATTTAGTTCTGACTTTAGGGACAAATTTAGATAGCTACTAAATTTTTGCTATTCTAAATGCTCCCATCATCGTTTATATGTTATATGTACTGTGATGATGCATGAAAACCAAAACACCTCCACCCACACCAATCAATGCATCTGCATAAGAGAAGGACCAGAAAAAGATTTGGCTGTGGTAGTGCCCTGTTTTGTTTTCATGTATCTTCATTTTTTTTTTTTTAAAGACTAAGACCTGCTGGGTCTAAGAGGGTATAGAGTATACTATCCAAAGCCTATGAAGTGACATTTCAGGATTTTTTTTCAGTTGCTTTTAAAACAATATTAACAATGTAAATAAATGTGTATTCTTGGCTTCAAAATCAACTGAACTTATCCATCAGACTAATCCTTGAGTAAATTCTCATTTTACCTTTTCAATAATCCAATTTTGTGTGTTTCCATTTTAAGTGCAACCATTTTCTGTACTGAAAAGATATTACAAGTTTGCTATCACAATATGTCTTCCAATAGGTAATAAAAGTAAATTCCATCAGCCACTGTAGTTCATGCTCATTTTACCCAAGGAAGCCCTTTGGCCAATTCCTGTGTCAACATAGGCAGGCACTTGTTTCATCTACACCAGGGGTTCTTAACCTTTTTTGTTCCACAGAGCCCTCTGCCAGTCAGGTGAAAACCACGGACCCCTCATTAAGTCCACTATACTGTGTATTATTTAAGAAATATACCACACCCGCACCAGCATGTCCCCATAAGAATAATGTGTTGCTGTTTTTTTAATTAATTCAAGCTATTGACCCCTGGATAAGAACTCCTGAAAACACGTTAAAATCAAGGCCAACTGACAGGAACAGTTATTTTCAAAGTTTAAGGTTATTCTCCTCTAAGCCTTCTCTCTACCTCTTTTTTAATCAGAAATTCTGACTGATTAATCGGAATAATACAAAAGCTTACAGAGCAAACTACTCCCTGCTTAACCTCCTATTCTGGGGGAAAGGACGTGACTGCACTTCCCCTGGCTAAATCAAATAGAAGATATCATTCAGTGTATTAGAACAATATATATAAAGCAATAGCCTAAAATACAGTCAGAACTCCATTCACCTTTTCCCCTGGTTAGCAGAACAAAAATTCATAACTAAAAACTTGAGAATCTAGGACAGTGAAATTCAATGTCCCACCCTTGTGCAAGCTATGTGTGGTTCCAAGGCGAGGCCTGGAAACTGCGGAGTCAGCTAACAAAACAAAACAGGTTTGAATGATTTAACTGACACAAAATGCTCTTCAGCAGTCATCCATTCTCAAAAAAGAACTGAAAGGCTATAGAATACCAATCTGGTATATTCTATCTCCTTAGTAAATGATCTGTGGAGCACTTGAGATAAAAATGTGCCAGGCACGTATGTAGGTCAGCCAAATTAATGGAGGACTTTTGATGAAAGGTTTCAGAATGATTGCTTCCAGCAAATTACAAACATGGGTCCCTTGAAATAAATTTACTTCATAAAATAATTCAAATGTATTTGCATCTCCCATATTTGAATCATAATCTATGATGACTCAAAGGCATTTCCAGATATAATATACTGATACATTAAGGATGTATCCTTCCTGGCAAAGTGAAATGAAAAATGAGGCAATTGTCTTGTCTCTTCAGGCTAAAATATCAAGTTAATGTTGACAACATTTGGGCTTTACTTAATTCCACCCACCTGAATTCATTTGTAGACTCAGACGGCCCTGAATTCCACAGAACTTACCTGTCCCTTAAAACACAGAGGAATCACACTGAATCATGCCTGTAAAGTATATTACTCAGCGGCCACAACTGTATGTCAACATCCAATGCCGTCGTTCCCTGACTTACATATAATGAAGCTCTTCCATTGAACCTACGATAGTCTGAAGAAAATCTTTTTCTCGCCCAACATCTATGCTCTAGGATTTATCTGAAATGATGGGTAAAACCCACATTCTCTCATCCCAAAATACCGGTGATTGGTGGTAGGAGTAAGTTATGAAAATGCAACCATGTTTCTGGGAACGTAGAAGATTAGAAGGAATATAAACCTGCCTTGATAGTATTTAATTAACACTAGGCCTTCTTTATAATATCAAGTTGAAGATAGAAATTAAATAGTTATCCTGAACACATTATTTAAAGTATACATACTTTACCTAGATGAAATTTTCATTCTGCACTTGGCTCTACGACCTTGTTGTTTACACATAAATTCAAAAGGAGTTAAGACAAATCTATGACATTATGAAGCAGGGCTAGCTTACACCCAAGATCTTTTTTAATATGCATTTTCCTTCAATTATCATTTTATTCAACATCAGAAAAAAAATTTCTCTTTTCTGAAAGCACTTGGGTAAGAACCGGCTTGTGACTTAAAGATGAATTTCACTTGTGACTTTAAACACTGGGGAATTAGTGGCAACCCCTCCAGTATTCTCTCATGATAAGAAAGAAATGACAATAACCGTAAACTAAATATAACGGACATTATATCTTTTTTCTTTCCAAACAAGGGAAATGTTTCAAAAATACAAAGCATTTCCATCCAGCACAAACAGAAGAGTAAAACAAAACAAGAAGGAAATGAAGAAAGAACTGGTCACAGGTATAAATAAAAAGCAAATAAAAGGGTAAAGAGAAACACACATACACACAGCTAAACATGGATAAATTAATTCATAAAAACATTAACTTAGGATTACTTTTATTTTATTAAGGTAACAACATGAAACTGGTTCAGAGACAAATTTTGAGCACTTCGATTAGACTCTAATTTTAACCAGGGGTTCTTAACCAGGGGTCCACAGAAAGATTTCAGGGGGTCCATGAGCTTGAATCTAAAATTCAAAAAAACATTATTCTTGTGGGGACATGTTGGTGAGGGTATGATTTATCTATTAAACAACACACAGAAGAGTGTGGACTTACTAAGGGATCCATGGTTTTCACCTGACTGGCAAAGGGGTCCGTGGAACAAAAAAGATTAAGAAACCCTGGATTAGAGCCCTTGGGACTGAGTAGAATTGTCACATAATGGTCATCCATGGGAATTTGTTTTAATGGAATGTAAGTAGCTTAGAGTGTAATTATTTTCTCATCCAAAATCTAAGCAAAACAAATTGTTTTTATAAATCTGTTTGTTTTATATATCACACAAATCAACTTTCTATTAAGATGTCTGAATTAAAATGATGGCTAATTTAGTAGTAGTCCAGTTGGTCTGGTCTTACAACACTGCCTGCATTGTCAAGTTTCACATTGCTAACTTTCTAACAAGTTATTTTGTTTTCAAATGCCCAAGGCCAGTTACTGAGTCCAAACACAAACTTTGTAGGTAAAGAAATCCCAGGCAGCAAGAAATTTTAAACTCACATCATCGAGATTCCAGTGAACAAAGTATTTCCTCTAATTTCAGAGTTTCTTTTCTTTATACTTACCAGTTTTTGTAATATATTTTTCAGTGTGATGAGTCTCAGTTTGCAGGAGAATTAATTAATCATAGGAGACTTCTCTTATCTACTCTGGTCAGTCTAGCAGGGTATGTTTATCTTACATGTTATGAATACCATAACTTTTTCTAAAACAGGGTTCCATTTTTAAATACTAAAAATATATGCATATAATACAAATATATTTCTGATAAACAAATATATGTTTAACAATCATATTCATAAAAGGTAGTAACAATTTCAATAAGCATGATTTGAATGTGAATATACCTTAAGTTTATACATGTCATGAACAATTCACCAGTGTCACTCATTATTTTGCAAAGTATTATCTTCTCCAATATAATGTAATTTATAAAACTGAAAAGAAATAACAGTCATATTATGGGCAAGTATACTTATGTACTTTTTTCAGAAAGGGGACTTTCATAACAGAATTATATGAAATAATTCTATCTGAAAGAAGTATAAAAATAAAAGTTTGAGGGAAGGACTCCTTTAGGAAAAAGAAAACCTACTTCTGTTTTGGAAATTGTAATAATGTAGGCATACACATTAAGAATTATTAGGAAGGTGAGCCTAGTCTGGTGCAGAGTCATTTGTAAATGTTTATCACTAAGGTAACTAAAAATAAATCAAACCTCACTTGGGAAAGGATCAACTTTTCTAGTATTGTGCTTTAGGTAATAAATTAGGCAAAAGTCTCAGCTTTTCTTTTGTCAATAAAGATCTTGTTAATGGGTGGTAAACTTTTCAAAATGCTGAGAAGGTGAGAAGAACACTTCTTTTTTTTTAACTCATTCAAAAACTGTAAGGCAATAAAATCTGGATTACGTTTTCCATGAAATTTTAAATAATTTATGGTGAGATTTAAAGAGATATAATGATGTATTCTGCAGAACAATTATATCAGAGCTGAAATGTTTATTAGCTATCTACCAAGATATTCCTTTGCCATCTCATTAGAGTAAAATTAACTGAGGTAAATTCCACACTTTTGTAAGACAAATTAAATCCTTTGTAAAATTAGTCCTTTTTAATTTAATAAACCAAGTAAAATGTAACAAATAGAAGGTATTCGTATTTAAAATACCAAATTATATGTTGTCATTTTTAAACAAGGTAACTTAGAGCTACTTTAAAGTTTACCGATTAAATGTGATTCATATTAATTCCACAATATAAGAAGCAGTTCATTGTAAATATATTAGAAATCTGCTTCTCCAATTCTGTTCAAAATCGTTAAAATAAAACAGACAAAAATTGTTGCCCTTAACTTCATATGTATCGCTAATTGCTATAGCAGTTTATAACACTAAAAACGAACACATATAATATGGGTTAGTGCCCACATTCAGAGAAAACCACACAGAACACTAATCCCAATAAGATGTGCATGTAGTCCTTTTCAACAAATACTGTACAGACTGTACTCAAATGAATTGAAAAGATACATCAAAATTTACTTTGGAATTTTGAACCTTTGTTTTCAACTACTATAAAACCCTACAAATAAAATGCAGACCCTCGATTTCAGATTTATTTACAAAGCTAAGACACTTTTACATTTACCTTCACTTCTCTATACATGCACCGACCCTCAGGTATTTCCTCTCTGCTAGCACAAATGCAACCAAGGTGAAGGTATTTTAAACTGCAATTTAAAGTTTATTAAGAAAGACAATGAATGTTACACTTGACTGTCCAACAATATATATGAAATGATTCAAATGTTACAAACTTCTCATTGTCCAATTCAGAACATTTCTACCTTACTCGGTGGAAAGCTTTTTTGAGAGATTACCACATATTATAAATTTGCAGATTTCTTGAAAAACAAACAGTATACTTTATCATCATATTTAAAGCTGTAAAATTAATGAAATTCTTTTCTAGCATTCCAAAATTAGCTTGACTTCTAATTATCATCAATTTGGCTAATCATTTAACTTTAATAGGGATTTGGTTTGCAGTAATCATGTAAATAAGCACAAAGTAAATTAATCTCTATTTAATTTTTCAGAAGAAACTGCAAAAACTTCACCACCAGGCAAAATCTTTAATTGTGATTCATCTCAATCTGTTTCACAACTGATAGAAACCTTAATTCTGCCATTCTTTACTCCTCCACCTCCCTTTAAATATATTATTTGGTGATGATTTGTGTGTGTGTTTGTTTGTTTGTTTGTTTAAAAACAACACTGACAACACTGTAAGAATATTCATGGACTTATGCTAAGCATCAGCTTAGACAAAAGGTTAACTCCCACCTAACTAATGCATCATGGGTTACCCAGTTGGGTCAAATCTTTAGGTGTGAGATCTAGAATGGGGGGGCTACAGGGAAGTTCCTGTGGTAGTTGGTAAAGTTGGGAGAGCTTAACCTGAGAAATCTCACCTTTTGAGCTGCTTTGGAGGGACTCTTGTTCTTGCTGCCTTTAGGTCTTCCCCTGGGTCTCTTAGGAGAGGGCTCACCGGTTGGCTCCTAATTGTGGGGGGAAAAAAATGATGTTGTGGCAAGGTTTGAAAGAAATTGATCTGACTCCCCAGCCAGATTTTCTGCATGTGCTGCTCAACAAAGCTGTTGGACCACATACAGTCAAAGCATAGATGCATGATGATACAGATTTTACAGAAAGAGGAAACAAATACACTTTCAATCCAAGGGTTCAAAGAGGAAATTCAATTTTGCATATGAAAACCAGAATCCATTTCAACCCTAAAAAGGTAACAAAGGCCAACAAGGTTGCATGTTCTAGAAAGAAAGTCATGCATTTTTAAGGTATAAATTTCCTATGAGTATGCATTTGGAAACTCATAGAAATAATAAGCATTTTATACAATTATCACTATCGATTGTACTAGCATTTTAAACAGCAGAAATAAAAAGTTTACACATTAAATATTTGAACAATCTTCTACATTGAAAAACTGATTTTTAAACATCTCTGTATACTGCAGTTTAGGTCGATTACACTCAATTGACACATTCAGAATGAAATATTGGAGTAATTACCCCAAATCTTCAGCTCAAAATAATTCCCTAAAATTTCCAAATAACTATGGTGTCGAAAGACAAATTAGTCATGTTTGCAGACGACAGCATTTTATCTGGGACACCAAAGTTTTGCTGCAGCAAAGAAAGCCAGATCACCTGTAAGAATGAAGTAACTTCCAGGTTCTAGGGATGGCAAACAATTTTTATAGACATAAAAATGAAGTTAGCTGGCTCCTATTGATTGGATGAGGGTTTGTCCATCATAGTGCCAAGTTTAGGGCAGGTGGGCTATATTTTGTATTGCGTCAAACATAATGAACCTAGGGGCTTAACTGGCTATCTGGGGCAGCTGCCCTGATGGGGGATTTCAAATTTCAAAAGATATGAAGAGGAAACTCAAGAGAGAGTTCAAAGAAGCTTTTTGGTGTTTGTGGGTTTTTTGCTCTATTTATATAGGGCTTTCTCTATAATTTTATTAATTTTCTCCTTTTGGTCATTCCCTCAGTTACAAGGTCTTGACCAAAGATGTTATTAGTCTCTCATTCACCACTAAAAGTTTCTTGCATTTTATTGCCGATTTCCTAGGTTAGCTGAAGATGGAGGTTTTCATCATCCCATTTACACTGCTTTTGTATCCTCGGTTGAATCAACTGAGTTTGAATCAACTGAGTTAACCCTGCATTTAAGAGGAGAGAGATCACACAAAAAATGAGGGATATTATGAATATGATTAGGAGGATAACAAGTGCCCCTGTAGGAACATCTCTGAGACAAGTTCCCCATGACTCTCAAAGCCACCAATAGGAGGCTCAGACCAATCAGATTTGGAAGGTGTGTAAGCTAATTTGGCTGCTTCTCTAGCATGGGCTTCTGCTACCACTAACTCGTGGTAAACTTCCTCTTGACTTGCATTTATAAATTCACAGAACTGGGTACCCACTAGTGCACACATACCTCCTTGGGAAGCCAGAATATCGTTTACTGCTAATCAACTTTGTAGAGTCAATTTGCAAAGTCTTCATCAGCTAGTATAGGTGGGAGATAGATTTCTCTAACTTTAAAGCAACCTTTTCTAATACCATCTGTAATCCTATAGTGTACCTCCCAACATAGGAGATAGCTGCCCTAATGACAAGGGGAACAAGACCAAGAACCGAACACCCCATGAGTTTAACCTACATTAGCGCATTTTTCTATGATCCATTTAGAGCTGTCTATAGTCGGGCAGAAATATCTTCATGAGTTTCTAGAGTATGGGAAGAGGTCATAAGAGCCCTCATGTTTCTAATTTTCCCTTTTAGAAGCTTATCAGAAATAGCAACTTGGGGAGTAGCATAAACTAACCCAATTTACGGGTAGTACTTTGTATGTTCTTGTATCCAAATATGAAATAATGTGCTTGAAGAGCTTAATAAGAGTATCTATTGCCTTTAAGGAATGGGATATTGGCATGTAGAGTTAATTGGTTATAAACTCCAAAAGAATCATAGCTATTACCTTCATTGTTATCTTAGTCCCATTTAATCAACAATTTCCTTTGCCTGACCTTTCAGTTCACCAGAAATTTATGCCTTGAATGGAGTTAAATTCTTATGTTATTAAAACCTTGGGGTGTCTGGAGAAAAAATGGGTATCTGTAAAGGGGATCTGGCCCCTACAGTGTGCTCCTGGTTCATGAAAGTAAAAGGATGCCATATAGAAACTGAACATTTACTATGACCTACAGGATGGCCATTTTTATCTGTCTGGTTTCTAGTAAAACATCACATTCCTTGGGTTAGAGAGGCCACATCATAATCCCCATCACGGGCTCTTAAGTTTCCTGTTGGGGAAGTCTACAAGTATAAGGAGGATGGTTATTGGAGCAATTCCTATTTTAGGACTAAGTGGGGGATGGGCACCAACCCAGCAGTTACTCTGATTGGTTTCATTTGCTATATCGTGTGCTAGAAGAACTAAGAACTGTGTTCAAGGTAAGAGTGGAAGATAGGGTATTATTGGGGATAGAGATTAGGCATTATACGGGGTATAGGATGAATAAGAGAATGCTGAGACAGACAGTGAAAGGAAGAGACAGACTTAGGTAAGGAAATGCAGGTGTGTCCTGATCCATGATCTCTGGGTATCGTCTGTTTGTTCCGACATCATGTGCAGATGCTGTCTACATCAGATGCTGTTTCCTTCTAGAATCCTCATGTTAATTTTAGCTTGAAATCTGAATGGGAGTAACCTCCCAAGGGTTTGGAGCATGTTTTAGTTATGACACGTGGACCCAGGGGTCAATTCCCTGTAGTTGTACTGCCACAGTGGTGGTCAGGAAGACTTGATAAGGTCCTATCCGTCTAGGTTCTAAAGCAGTCCTTCGCTGATGTGGCTTCCAGCACATCAAGTCTCTGGGTTGAAGGTCATGTAGAATCCACTGTAGAGGAATCAATCTCAGGAAAGGCAGCCTGCATCTGTGAATGGCGGAACTGGGTATATGGAATTACTCCCTTATAATAATTAGCAATTTCACATTTGTAATAAGTTGAAATTGGTAAAGTAGAAGAAAGAATAAGCCTCGTGAGTCTTCCCATTATGATTTCATAGGGAGTTAGCCAGAGTTTTCCTGATGGGCTGGATCTTATGGCCAAGAGTTTTCCTGATGGGCTGGATCTTATGGCCATCAAGTCTAAGGGAAGAACTCTAGGCCAAGATAGAGAGGGATTCAAATAATTTAGCTAATTTAAGTTTTAAGATACCATTTGTTCTTTCTACCTTTCCTGATAATTGATGGTAGGAACAGTTAAGCTTTTGGTGGATATCAAGCTAAGACCTTGCAAAGTTCTTTGATTACAGTCGGCCATAAATTGGGAGCCTCTATCTCTTAAGACAATAGCAGGAATTCCCCAGGTGAGGAAAACAAAGTCTGATCGTTTCTTAGCTACTCTGAGGGCTGTAGCCTTGTGACAAGGAAAAGCCTCGACCCATCCAGAAAATAGACAAATGATAATAAGGACATATTCATTTCCTATAGAGGGGGGTAGCTATACAAAGTTCATTTGAAGATGTCCAAAATGGCCCTCTAGGTCGAGGTATTTGACCCTGTCTCACCTTTACAGTTTTACCAGGGTTATGTTCATTGACAGGTGGAACATAGCTTATATACTCACATACTCGCCTTGCTTCTCATTTAAAGTCGCCCCCCCCCCTTGTTTTGGCTGAAACTGAAGTTCTGCCTGTAGCTGATTGCAAGCACATTCAGAGCAGCAGCAGAATAAAACAGTGTAACTTACAAGGAAATTTGTTTTTTGTTGTTGTTTTTTTTTGGGGGGGATGTAGCATTTTTTAAAGAATAACTAAAATTCTGACAATAATACTATACTGTTATCTAATATGCAGATGAGTATCAGGACATATCATGGACAGTGAAAACACTGTCAAATCTCTAGGAATTTTATATAATCTCTAAATATGTATGTGAGTAAAATGTTACCCATACAAATTTAACCAACAGAAGATTAGAAAATCCCATTTAATTTGACAACACCTCCCATGCAACTCATAACATATCAAATGAACCAAATTATTTCTAGCACTTCTCTTTTTATAAGGTGAAAGAACAAATCCTTTGGGATTTTCCATGGGCCCTCTGGAAAATTCCAAAGAGAGTTTGAATAAAAAAGATATCCTTTAGGGTTTGATTTTGTGAGGGCAAAATGCCAAAAGTTGTCAGGAGGGTGGAATATTTCAGCTAAATAGGATGATAGGCTGCTGATAAACAATAGTTGGTTACCTATTTAACTAAAGTGACAATAAAAGACTTTAAAAGTGAATATAGGAGATAACATGATTGTAAAAAGGAAAAAAAAGGAAATAAAAACTTAGTTCTTTCAAAAGTGAGAAGACTTGTTCTCTTAAACAATAAAGGATAATTAGGTCAATATAAATATTAATGAGGATATTATCCTTATATGACATAGAATCTTTGCCTTCTAGGCAGATTACTTAGATGGTTAAGAAAAACTTATAGCCTCTCGCTAAAAGCAAACAAATAATCCAAGAAAATTTCATTTTAACAGTGAAAAAAAATTCTAGTTTTGCATGAATATACTGGTTGATAACAAAAGCTCTTTAAAAAATCTTATAAATAAGTCTATCAAATCGCAGTCAGCATTGATAATGACAAAATTCATTTCCGCCAACCTTCTACAACTTTCTGTATCTATTTAGGTTTTGTCCTACACTTTCCTGTTTCTCATTCTGCAAGACCCAGTCAATTTACTTTAGGACAAAACTACTCTTTTTCCTTAACAAAATGCATCCTGTATACCTTACATACTTAAGTTCCCAAAAAGATCTTGGAAATTGTCTTTAAGCCAACATCATACAAAACACAATAACTCTTGAAATAAAGTTTGTCAAATTAATAACTCAATTTGGTTAAGGACAAATTTACATTTTCCATCATTTTAAACATCTAGCAGATATAATTCTAGCTCATTTGATCAGTATACCTGTATAAATTTAGGAAGAACATATCCAAGTAGAATAAAATTGTATCCTTGTACTTAATAATGATAACTTGTCCTGTTTGCCAAACGTTCACCTAGCTTGTGCAAGTGAATTTTTAAAACATTTGGATTTGGTTCTACAAATACTCTTTTTACATTGGAAGTTTTAGACATTTGGTTTCCTTAATTTCTTGAACTTTAGGAGTATTAATTTATATATGAGCACTTATATATCTTTTAGCAATTTGAATAAAGCTCTAGTAAGGATTTTTATATGTTAATTTGGTATTACCATCTGAAGGTAGGAAAATATATATCAAACATACCAACAGACACAAATAGAGAGCTTATAGCTTCAATTAAAGTTTTTCAACCATGAGTCAGACATAAAACCACAGAAACACGGAAATATAAAACTCACTAGTTTATATAAAATAGCTAGCTTTCTCTCCTTGCTCCACTCACATTTTTATCAGAATTTTTGTTCTTGGCAGATGGGCAAGTTAGGTTATTTATTTAATATGAGGGCAAAAGCTTTTCCATCGTAGTTTGTGGAGGAGACTTTTAAGATTTTCTTTGTCCTGATGTGTAACCTTACAGAAACTCTGCCCTATTTCTCAGGCTTCTTTGACTCTCAGATTCATTGTGGAAAGAGGAATCTTTTAGGTCCCTTTCCATGTCAGTCCAACCATCCAGGATTCAGCATCTGAGGTTCCGACCAATATGTGTTCAAGCTGATAACGGTCAGGTAGCCCTGCATCATATGCACCTAAAGGAATTCTAAATTCTTCTGTGAACATTTGCTGGTCTTATTTGGGGAAATCTTTCATTATAGCTCTTAATTCAGTTTGGGTTCAAGGTTTAAATTCTGCTCTAGTGGGCGGCCAGTTTCCACAGAAGGCTTAATCGTAAAAGGAGCCCAGGCTACATTATGTTCCTTCAGGGGGTCAAGAGGAACCGGTTAGGGCAGCTATGGGGGAAGGGATGGTAAGAGGAAGATAGGGGACCTATAGGTTTGGTTTGGAATTCATTTCCCTTTGTTTTGTTTTTGGCCTTTTCTTCTTCAAATGAATCTTTAAGTGAAGCTATTGTGAAGGTAGATTGTCCGCTAGCAGCCTCCAAGTACCAAAGTTGGATTCCTTTTTTTTCCCGAAAGGTGCCTCTCAAGTGCTCAATTTTGTTCCTATGAAGTTTCTCAAAATAGCCACTACAGAGCCAAATCGTCCTCGGTCGATCCACCCATGAACAGAAAATCAAAGGTCCATCCATAGTTTAAGTACATAAAAGAAGCAGCAGTTTTAGGAGGAGGAGGAGCGGGAGACTTAGAGCAAGAAGAGCTGCAGCCAGGGGAAATGTCTCTCAGGACCCAGACCCTTCGGCTCGGCCATTCCGAAACTGCTCTGACCTTGGCAGAATCCCCCCGTGAGCGGATGTTCCAGATGGGTGTAGCATAACGGGTAGAAATAGCATAATGGGGAGAAAAGGAGGCTAATTACACAGGAGCGAGAAGACTGGCAGACCAGTCTCCATGTGACCTAAGTTAGGAGTGCGCTTATCAGGCCTCGCGGATTCCCACACTCTTATGTCTCCAACAGAGACAGAAAATTAGAGAGTTGTAGGGAGAAATGAAATGTAACCAAATTGAAGGTCTGACGATAGAACCAAAACCAAACCCAAACCAAAGGTACCTAAACCGAAGTCCTGAATAAAAGGCAATTGAGCTCGGACACAAATTGCGAGTTCAGATATAGAACGGGGTTACGTGGGGAATGTGGAGACTGGGCAATCGGACAGCAGACACAAAAGGTCTGTCGTGGACACCTCACCTGGCCGTCGCCGGAGCCCGCAGCCCCAGAGGACACCCTCTATACCTCGCTGTGGCCTCCAAGTTTGTCAAAAGACAAGTCGGAGTGAGTTTGCAGACGACAGCATTTTATTCGGGACACCAAAGTTTTGCTGCTGCAAAGGAAACCAGATTACTTGCGAGAACGGAAGTTGCTTCGGGGTTCTAGGGATGGCAAACAATTTTTATAGACATAGAAAGGAAGTTAGCTTGACTCCTATTGATTGGATGAGGGTTTGTCCATCTTATTGAGGCGGGTTTAGGGCAGGTGGGCTATATTTTGTATTGGGTCAAACATAATGAACCTATGGGGCTTGACTGGCTATCTGGGTCAGCTGCCTTAATGGGGGATTATAAATTTCAAAAGATATCAAGAGGAAACACAAGAGAGAGTTCAAAGAAATTTTTTTGGCTCTGAGGGGTCCCCAGGGCTTTCCCTCTCCGTATTTATCAATGGTAAATCTGTGGTGAGAGGTTTTGCTTGAATCAGCTAGATAAATGCTTCAATTCTCCACTTCGTTTTGGAGATGCAGTCATGGTCTTCAGTCTAAATTTAAATATCTTTTGATAAAAATTAACATGTTTTCTCCAAAACTCTCTTTTGAGAAACACTTATGGGAATGGCCTGGAGAAAATAAAAAGAAAAAACAATGTAAGGAGGAATGGAAATGTCTAGGAAGGAGAAATTAAAACTATCAATAGCTTCAGCAAAACTTTAAATGGTTCCTATTCCCGGTACCAAATATTCGAGTGGTTAAGAGTATGTGATTAATATCCCAGATCCTAAATATTTATCCAGTGAATCATCAATTCACATTTCATTCAGATTCGGCAATTAAATGAAACTAATTAACTTAAAGCGCATGGAAGTCTCCATTGAAAATTCGCATCCTATTTAGAGAATCTGGGAAAGGTTCCCTGCGAGCTTCTGTGGGACCACTATTGCCACTAGGCATATCCCGGAGCAAACACATCTGAGACACATTTTTCTTCTTTGTGAACTCTGTGTTAACTCAAAGGTAAAACATCCAATCACCTCCAGACCCCACCGAATTTACTTTTGGACTTTTTGGGGGGAGGGGTGCGGCGGTGGGGGTGGGAGCAATTAGCAAAGTTAGAGAGAGAAGGGTGGCGGGTGGGAAACAAGCTGGGGAGGGCAGAGGCTTCCTGGGAGGTGTAAAACAGGATCCTAACGCGGCATAAAGTACGCTTGGGCAGAGCGGGAAAACTCAGAGCGGGAAAACTAGATTGGCTTGCTTCCTTTGACGATTTCAAAAAGGTACAACCCTCTCTTTTTTCTAAAACGCATTGGCAAGCAAACATTGTTCAATTTCCCCACTTTGCTCTAGGACAGCTGAGGGGCTCTTTAGGATGATTTCATGATCGGCCTATTTGCCATGAAGGAAGCGATTTAAGGCTAAGGAACCAAGAAGTTTTAAAGTCCGCGGAAGCGGAGTTTAAATGATCTCAGTAGACATGTCCAGCTCCAACCTTGCCCGCCCAGACTTGGAAGTTGCAGCAAAAACCCCCACCCAGGGCGCTGCGCTCAGCTCTGCTAGCGGCCGCTGCACGCTTAATTGGTTGCATCCGCAGACAAAACCCTCCACTCCGCGAGATCCCGGGCGCCCTTCCATCGTCCCCTCGCAACCTCAAGCCACTCGCTGGGGAGAAGCACATTTAACGTCTGCAGCTTTGAGGCGAGGAATCCAGAGGGCAAAAGGGAGCCCGGGCGCCTGGCGAGGAGGTGACCCTAGCTACCATGCACCGTCTCGCATACCCCTTCCCGCACGCCCTTGGCCGAGCGAGTGAACCCCGCCGCGCGGGGGGCCGGGGTTCCCCTGCAGTCCCTTCCCGGGGCCACCTCGGTAGCGGTGGCCCCGCGAAAGTCCGCAGCGCGGCATTTAAAGAATTCTAAGAGGACCGGGCGGCCCAGTCCCCACATTCTTTGTCCGGAGGGCGCGAGTCTTGGGCCACCCGGGAGATCGGGGAGGCCGCCAAGGGGATGGCTGCGGCGCGCCAGCCTCCAACCCGCGAGCAGCTCCAGGAGGCGGGAGAAAAAGAACCTCCGTCCCTCAGGACTCCGGCCCTTTCAGCCCAGACCGGCCAGAGCGCCCCTCTTTCCCGGCACCTCCTTCCCCCAGTACAATTTCAAAAGTGGCTCGGAAATCCGCGGCCAGCGCTGGTTTGTCGGACCTCGGCCGCTTCCAATCACCGGGAGACACCGCGCCACCCGGGGACCCGCACAATAGCGAAAGTCCGAGGACGCGCTTCGCCCGACCCTCATGTCCCGCCTCCCGGCAACCGCCCGCCGCGGGTCCCCACCTTCCGATCCCGAGGAGTGCGGGTTCCCCGGACTCCGCTGTACACTCGCGCCCGGGGCTCCGCTGTCCCTCCCCCCGCCACCCACCCCCGCCCAGCAAGCAGCGTGCGGCCGCCGCTCGGCTCCCGCGCTCGGGTCGCCGTGCATCTCCCGGCCAGCGCGGGGCCCTAGCAGGGGGAGGAAAGGTGGGTTGGTGCCCCCACCCCGCCCGCGTACTGACTTGCTGCTGCCTCCTGGGTCGTCCGCGTCCTCTCTTCTGAGGCGCCGGGGCGGCAGGTTGTCCCTGGGCTGAAGTGGACGGCTGCCCGGCGCCTTCACCTCGTGCGCTCATCTTGCCGCCGCTACCGCTGCCGCCTCTACCGCCGATGCAGCCGCCCCAAATGTGCACAGCACCTTTCGGGAGATTGGGTGATAGGAACTAGAGAATGAGGCGGGGTGAAGCAAGAGTTGGGGTGCTGCGAGGTGTTGCTGCTTATGCTGCCGCTGCTGCCACCAGCAACACCGGACGTCCAGCGGCTGCCAAAAAGAGAAAAGAGGGGAGGAGAAGAGAAGGAGGCGCTGCTGGTGGTGGCGGTGGTGTTGGGTGGGTGCTGGTGGTGTGGTGGTGGAGGTGGAGGTGGAGGTGGAGGTGGAGGTGAGGTAGCGAGCGAGGAGGAAAGCTGAGTAGAAGGAAAACAGTTTGAAGTTGGGGAGTCTCTCGGTTTGGGATCAGGAGTCGCGGGCACCAGGAGTACTTCGGAAGCGGCTTGGAAAGAGAAGAGACTTGGAGTGAAGAGACTTGGAGTGAATTGTGTCCCTTGAAATGTTAGGCGGGGAAAGAATTCCTCCTCCTCTTCCCCCCCCTCCCCGCTCCGCGCTCCCAGAGCTAGAAAGGGAGAGAAAAAATAGCGTCTTGGGCAGTCGGGAAGCAAATGGAGGATGGGGAGGTTTCGCCCGGATCGGGTCGGGGGACTAAGAGCAG
>JAQZBX010020095.1:0-33287 GCA_029593785.1 Cabassous unicinctus
TGGATTAGAAGAATAAATATCGTGAAGATGTCAATCTTACCCAGACTGATATATAGATTCAATGCAATGCCAATCAAAATCCCAACAACTTACTTTACAGAATTAGAGAAGGAAATGACCAAATTCATCTGGAAGTGTAAATGCACCCGAATAGCCAAAAGCATTCTAAAAAAGAAGAGCGATGTGGGAGGAATTTCACTGCCTGACCTTGAAACATATTACAAAGCTACAGTAGTCAAAACAGCATGGTACTGGCATAAAGACAGACACATTGATCAGTGGAACAGAATTGAGAACACAGAAATAAACCCTCACCTATACAGTCAACTGGATTTTGACAAACCTACCAAGTCCACGCTAATGGGAAAAAACAGTCTTTCAACAAATGGTGTTGGGAGAACTGGATATCTATAACCAAAAGAATGAAAGAGGACCGCTATCTCACCCCCTATACAAGAATCAACTCAAAATGGATCAAAGATCTAAATATAAAAGCCAGGATCATAAAACTACTAGAAGAAAATGTAGGGAAACATCTTCAAGACCTTGTAGTAGGTGGTGGTTTCTTTGACCTTACACCCAAAGCACGTGCAACAAAAGGAAAAATAGATAAATGGGGCCTCCTCAAAATTAAACACTTTTGCACCTCACAGGTCTTTGTCAAAAGGGTAAAAATGCAGCCAACTCAATGGGAAAAAATATTTGGAAATCACATATCTGATAAGGGTTTAATATCCAGGATATATAAAGAGATGTTACAACTCAACAATAAAAAGACAAATGACCCAATTAAAAAATGGGCAAAAGACTTGAATAGCCATTTCTCCAAAGAAGAAATACAAATGGCAAAAAAACACACGAAGAAATGCTCTGCATCGTTCATGATTAGGGAAATGCAAATCAAAATTACAATGACATATCATTTCACACCTATCAGAATGGCCACTATTAAAATGACAGAACTACAAGTGTTGGAGAGGATGTGGAGAGATAGGAACACTTATTCACTGTTGGTAGAAATGCAGAATGGTACAGCCACTGTGGAAGACTGTTTGGCAGTTCCTAAAGAAGTTGAAGATAGACTTGCCACGTTACCTGGCAATACCAATACTGGGTATACAACCAGAAGAACTGAGAGCAGTGACACAAACAGACATCTGCACACTGATGTTTATAGCAACATTATTCACCATTGCCACAAGTTGGAAACAACCCAGGTGTCCATCAACAGACGAATGGATAAACAAACTGTGGTCTATTCACATGATGGAATATTATACAGCTGTAAGAAGAAATGAAGTCGTAAAGCATATGACAACATGGATGAACCTGGAGGACATTATGTTGAGCAAAGCAAGCCAGACACAAAAGGACAAATACTGTATGAATGTGTTACTATGAACCAAATATATTGTGTAACATATTGTTTGATTAAAAAAAATTTTTATATGTATCCAGTACCTTTAATTGAGAAATGTATATATTTATTCATCTGTGTTTACTTTTTAGTTTTTAATTGTTTATATTTTCAATTATTAAATGTACAAAATAAAGTAAATAAAAAAGTAGTACACACACACACTATGGAATACTATACAGCCATAAAAAGGAAGAAATTTATGATACAGGCTATAACACGGATGAACCTTGAAAACACGATGCCAAGTGAAATAAGCCAGAAACAAAAAGACAAATATTGTATGATCTCACTTATATGAAATACCTAAAATAAGAAAATAACCAAATTCAAAGGGAAAGATAGTAGTTTACAGGTTACCAGAGGACGAGGATGAGGGGAAAGGGAGTCATTACTTAGTGGGAGAAGAGTTTCTGTTCAAAATGATGAAAAAATATAAGTAATGCTGTTGATGGTACCACAATATCGTGAATGTGATTAATACTACTGAATTATACACGTGAAAGTGACTAAAATGGGAAATTTTGAGAATTTTGAGTTGTATATATGTTACTACAATAAGTTTTTTAAAATCTGTCTTTTAATGGGTATATTTAAAGTATTTACATTTATTATGATTATTGATAAGATTGGATTTAATGCCATCCTCATGCTCTTTGTTTTTATATGTCCTATTTGTTAGCTGTTCCCCATTTCTTCTTTTTCCACCTTCTTTTCCATTAATTAGATACTATGTAATGATTACTTTTATCTCCTTTGATGGCCTTTTTTGTCATTTCAGTGTGTGCTATAATATACTTTATAACTTATCATGGTCTACCTACAAGTGATATACTACTTTACATACAATATAAGAAATTTATATATGCCTAATTCTGGTTTCTCTTTCTTGTTCTTTGTGCTATTAATGCCATTCATTTTATTTTTATATATGTTGTAAATCCCATGCTACATTATTGGTATTTCTTTTAAATTTGTCCATTATATTTCAATAAGATGTGATTGATCATTAATATTACATCTTTACCCTCATAGTTACAATTTCCGTGGCTCTGTATTCCTTTCTTTAGATCAATATTTTCACTTGCTATCATTTTCCTTCAGCCCGAAGGAGTTGCTATAACATTCTTTTAGTGTGGATTTGCTGGCAATGATTTCTTTCAGCTTTTTATGTCTGCAACAACCTTTGTCATTTTCTTTTTTTAAGTTTTTTTTTTTTCCCCCTGGGCTTAGAATTCTAGTTTGACATTTTTTCCCCCTCCCAGTATTTTAAAGATGTTTCTACACTGTATTGTTTCTGACAAGAGACCTGCCATCCCTAACTTTAGATTTCTGTACTGAATGTAAAATTTTTTGGGTGTGGGTGTGTTTTTTTGTTGTGAAAGTTCTGGCTCTCACGCAGCCTTCTCTGACACTACCCTGTGGTGAGGAAGTTAGAGTGTGGGGTATTGGATAACTCGACACAGACTAGTAAGGGTGGAGGTAGTCTAAAATGACCACTCACCTTTTGCTGGCAAGAGTGGGGGTGAGGGTAGGAGTTTTTGCTGTGGTGTTTGGCTGGAGTATTGTGGTTATCATTAAAACCTTAACTATATTGCATGATTGTCGTTTTCCTGGTCCTTTGGCTATGCAGTGAAGGTTTTCTTGGGAACTATTTTGTCGGTGGTGGTTGGCATTTCCTGGCGGCTCACTTCTTCAGTATCCAGGTGGGGTATGTGAGGCAAGTTAGTTCCTTCAGTCTTGTAGCCCCTACGATGCTTGCTCTCTACTCTCCATGTTTTAGAATCTTCATGTGTATGTGAGTGTGTGTGTGTGTTTTATTATGTTTTGGGTGTGGTTTACTTTAGTTTTATTCTATCTATCTATCTATCTATCTATCTATCTATCTATCTATCTATCTATCTATCTATCTATCTATCTCTATGTCCAGGATTTTTGGTTATATTTACTGGAAGGAATAGGGAAAATATATCTAGACTATATTCCTAGAAAGAGAACTCATTCTCTGGGTGTGCTTAAAATTTTCTTTTTATTTTGTATGTTGAGTTATTTGATTATAAAGTGTCTTGTTATAGCTTTTTCCCTGTTTCTCATGCTTAAATTTCATTGCACTTCTTGGAAATCTTAGTTTGTAACTTTTACCATATTTGGAATATTATCAGTTTTTATTTGAGATTTTTCCCCCCTTTTCTCTGCTTTTAGGACTCCAAGTACACATTCATTAAGTCACTTGAAGTTATCCTAGAGTTCACTGGTACCCTGCTCATATTTTAAATTTCTCATTTCTTTCTGTTTCAATATGGACAGTTTCTATTGCTATGTTTTCAACTTCAGTAATCTTTTTTGAGTGCAATGTCCAATCTACTATTAATCATATCCAGTGTGGTTCATCATATCCAGTATAATTTTCACCTTTAGCAGTTCAGTGCTGTGTGTGTGTGTTTTAATATCCCATTTATATCTACTTAACTTTCTGAACTTCTGAAATAGAGTTATAATAACTGTGCTAATGTTTTGGACTTCTAATTCTAACATTTGATTGATTTTTTTCATTATCATGATTTGCACTTTTCTGCTTTTTTTCATGCTTGGTATTTGTGGTTTGATACCAGATATCAATTTTATTTTGTTGATTGTTGACTACTTTTTGTATTCCTATCACAATTCTTGAGCTTTTTGTGGTGCACTTAAGATACTTGGAAACACTGAGATCTTTTAAGTATTGATTATAAGATTTATTAGGCTGTATGTAGCTCAGTTTTAGGATAATTATCCCCTACTACTGTTGCTAGACCATTTTGAGTACTCTGTTCAATGCCCTGTAAATCATGACTTTTCAAGACTAGCCAAGAGAAATAGGCATTATTCTGGCCCTGTATGAGCATCAACTATTCTGCTCACCACTCTTCCCTGATGGTTCTTGCCCCTAAATATGTTATTTCCCCACAGCGTGCACTGATTAGTATGCAGCTGAATTCTCAGTGGGCCCTTTTCAAATCTATGGAGATTTTCCTTCTTTTCAAGGTCTCTGTCCTGCATACTCTAGTTGTCTTGGTCTCCATGTACACTCAGCTCCATCTCCTCAACCTAAAGAGTCCACTGGGCTCCACCTGTCAGTTTTCTCCTTGCACCAATGATTAGAAACTCTCTCAAGGCAGTAAGCTCCATGTACATTTAAGGCTTATCTTGTTTGTTTCACATTTTTCAGCCGTCTTTCATTACCTTATGTCATGTTTGATGCCTGATACAATCTGATGTTTGGATGTGTTAAAAACTACTGTTTGTTATATTTTGTCCATTTTTTGTTTCAGGTGTGATGGTTAGGTTAATGTGTCAACTCGGCCAGGTAATTGTGTCCAGTTGTTAGGTCCAGGAAGCACTGGGCTAATTGTAATACAAGAGCATTTATGGACTTCGGTCACCAATGAGTTTACTGCATGGATGGCTGATTACATCTGCATCAATCAGGGAGATTGCATCAGCAATGGGTGACGCTTTTACCAATCAGTTGAATGCCTTAAAAGGGGAAGTGATTTCAACATTCCGAGAGAATTTCACAGTTCGTCTTTGGACAGCCAGCTTCTCCCAGAAACTCATCAAGGACCTTTCATCGGACTTTTATCGGAGCCCCTGGTTTGCAGCCTGCCTGCGGAACCTGGGCTTGTGCATCCCCACGGTCGCATGAGAGACTCTTGTAAAATCTCATATTATTGACAGATATCTCCTGTTGATTCTGTTTCCCGAGAGAACCCTGACTAATACAACATGGGAGGTTAAATCTATCTTTGTTAGTAGTAGGAGCCTCAGACATATTTATTACTATTGAAAGAAATCCAGGGAAATCTATCTTTACGTAATATCCCATGCACTATTATCTTGCTGAGTGAGGAAGCTTTTCCACCATCTAGAAGAAGCACCTCTGCTATTAACATGATGGCCCCAAATAATAAGAATGCCATTTAGTTTAATTTAAAAATTACTAAACGTTTTATCTTGCCATTAACTGATTTATTTCAGGAGGCTTCTTGAAATATACTGAAATAGTTGCAATATTATTTTTGTGCATATTCTCACAATAAAGAAACCCACCATGTCACAGAAAAACAAACAAGAAAAAAAAGCAAAACAAAACAACAACAAAAATATCCTGCATCTTAGATATATCCAATTTTATTCTGGATACCCCATGGCTTTAAAATTACATGGAGCACGGCATTTTAAAAGGCAAATAATATTCCACTTTAATGCAATGGCTTGAATGACAATGGATTCTGCATCTGTCTACAGAGACAAACCATCAGGCCAAATGAATATAACTGCCAATGTAAGTTGTGTTAATCAGAATTCAATCCTCAACTCTTGTCCACATAAAAATATATTAATGACATTTATATTAAAGTTATATTAAAATATTTATTTCAATTTAAAATTTTCAATATTCCCATCAACAATTGCAGGCTTCCTTACCTTTCAAAAAGTAGTAGATCATGCCCCATATGTTGAGACTGAATTCTTTCAGGGAAGATTTGGTCTGATGATTGGCTTGAGTATCTCAAATCATAAGAAATTTCAATTAATGCTAATGAAAACAATGACTTACACTGGGATTAATTATCTTTATGATACAAAGTTTTTTATGGTAAGTATAAGTAGAAATATAGTTACAGTTAAGCATACATTAAATGCAATTCACAAAACAGGTATATTTTTATATAAAATGAAGAAACACTGCCACTGTTTCTAATTGGAAATCCATCACAATCTTTCCCAAATCATGGCTTGCTTCATGAAAACTTGTGTATATATAGCCCTATTTCTACATGTAGAGCGGAAAGACTCTCTGAAAGAATTTTATTATTCATCTCAATCTATATCCTTTCAACTAGAAATCTCAAGGTAGATATTGCTTAAACTATTTTTTTTCCAATTTCTCTGGAGGCGTCCTTTTGAAGGATAGGTGAATACCAACATGCTACCCTTTGTTTTCCTTTTGATATCTATATGTACCATGAGATCCCACATATCCTACTTTGAAGCTGTGCTTTCTGCTTTTTTTAAAATGCTGCTTGTAATCCCTTCTAGTCTTGCTTGCTTTTGACTCTTTTTCAACTTTTTTTTCTTAGTTCTTTATCTGTGATATTCCTTGGAGTCTCATGGTAAAAAGACATGACTTGACTGCTAGCTTTCAAAAGTCACAAATGAAATGTGCTCAGGAACTTGAGATACCCTGGTGCCAAGTGCAAAAATTTTCCTAAATGCTGCAGTTTTAGCAGTCAATTCCATAAACCTGTGAGGACATGGTAGCGCAATAAAATTATGGGAACTACTGACCGTAATATCATAAAAGAGACCTGCTCTTAATTTAATGGATTACAGTTGCATTATTGATTTTGTTCCTTAGAACAAGCATCAAGGAAAGTAAAAATTTATTATTTTACAATAGCAGTTTAAAATCTAGTTACAAACCATATCATAGTAAAATTCCTGGAACATAAGTAATTTGGGAGCATATTTTGATGTTTTGAAAGTCAAAAAGCAAGGAAAAACTAGAATTCAATAAAAAATTTTGAGGTCTTGAGTTTGTGGGGCAAATTTACAAAACAGAATTAAAAACTAAAAACATTGTTTTATCCTGAAGATTTGAAAATGTTCAAGGAGCACCTATTAAGTATCCAATGTGTCAACTAGTAGCCAATTAGCTTCTGTGTTCTATGGCATTGTTATTTTAGAAAGTCATAGAATGTATGCAGAATAAAAACTATATATTGAGCATACTATATAAAACATCAATTAAATGCTTTGTCTCATTATTTATTTTTGTTCATCATTATTTCACAGTTTAAAAACACAGTGATGCCAGTCATGGATGGATTGTTTAATGGAGTCTTCTTGTGGGAAGATAACACTTGAATACATCAAGGAATGAAAATGATATTCAAAAAAAAAAAAAACACTGGGTAAAATATGGCAGGTCTGAGCAAAATATGGTGGTAGGAAAGTTCAAGCATGTCCAGAAAAATTCCAAAATTGTCAAATTTATGTGTATAATCTGGACCCTTGCTAGAAATGAAAATAAATGGAATTTTAAAAATATTGCCTTCAGCCACTCCTGCATAGACTAAATTTTTTCATCTAGGAGAACAAAGCATGAACCATGTGCCATAAATAATATTGTCACCAATCTCATGGCATTTTCAACTGAAGGCAGTTTTGTTTTAAGTTTGTGTATGCCTCTCCTGATAGGACATGTTCATATTCAAGCATGTGGCCTCCACAATGAAACACCATGGTGCATAAAACCTTGAAATGGCATGAGATCTAGACACAGATTCTCCTATATTCAAATTCCAGTTCTACCACCCAAAAGCTGTGTCATGGTGGATAAATAGTTGCTCTCGCTACATGTTAGATTTCACATCTTATAAAGCAAAAACTGTTTACAGGCATAAACACACAGTGTGAATGAAAATATCTCACATTGTGCTAGATGGGTGTGTACTTTCCCACTGTACATTATATTCCTCCTTTGTGTTGCTCTATAAAACACTTCACAAGGATCTCCCAGTTTATCTATTGACTAATTTGCCTCTAATTGCAGCACTTTGGCCATCTCCAAGCTAGCTGAATACAAACACTACAAATTATAATGTTCCTTTCCACCATTCATGATCCCCATTCAGATGGCCAAATTTTGAATCCTTAAAAGTATAAACTAAGTTTTATATATATACCTACTAATTACTGGTGCATCCTATTAAACACAATAGAATTTTGCTATAGTTACAATTTCCAAAAATCCGCTGCAAGTACTCAAAACAATTTTGACTTTCATTCGGCCATAACACAGACTTTATTTTTTCCCTATTAGGGATGGTTAAAACTGCCTGATGCTTAGTAAATACTAGTAACATCCAGAGGAGCCAGAAGCTATAAAAATTGTAGTGAAAACTGATTGGCAAATAGCAGCTTGCCCTCAGGGAACTTTCTACAGGGAACCTAATTTGGCAATCTTTGTCCCATTACTATTAGATTATTAGATTATTATTAATCTAATAATTTAGATTAATAATAATCTATTAGATTATTAGATTATTATTATTAATCTGATTAATTAATAATAATCTATTATTATTAATCTGATTAATACTGGTTATTATTATTAGATTTCCAGAAATCTAGAAAATTTTGAGTTGCTTACTCAAAGTTGCTGTAGCATGGATTAAATTCTGGTAATGGTAGGTTAGCTTGTTAGATTAATCTGCTTACAGAAAATCAACATATGCTTGGGAAAAATATATTAAAATAATTGCTTGAAGATCCTAAAGAGTGACCAAAACAGGCAGAGGTGAAAGAGTAGTTGACTGTATATGAAATGGTTACACTGGGTGAGATTTGCCGTTATAAATATTTTTGTCTGAAGGCAAATCCAGGCCTCACTGAGTACAGTGAACAGACAGAGAGCTGTTCCTAAGTCTGCATGTATGCTCTATAACATCCTTCTCCGATCACTGAACTGAACCTGCATGGAAGTAACTTCAACTATTCCAGCAAAAGAAACATCTGGAAGGCTGACAGAAAAAAAGGAGAGATTTCAGTTTTCGCCCACCACAGGAGAGAAAGAATTCAGAATTTGAATCTCATAGAGTTCTTGCCACTTAGAACAAAAATCGGTACTTTTGGAAGACAGATAACAGAAATGGATTCTCTACAATTATGTCACCTACAATGATAAACTTCATAGAGAATCTACCGGGAAAGATGGCAATAATAGGGGATGAGATGCACAATATTTGGATTGAAATTAAACAAGGACTAAGTGGTAATTCCAGGAATTAAAACATTCTATATGAAACTATATATTGCATACAATTTGCTTAAGAGCAATTCATAGATGGAAGATAATGAACCTGAACTTTGAATGATAAAATTCTTGGCTCTGAAGAATGAAGAGAAAATATATATATTTTTAAATGAAATGTCTCAATGGGCAATGGAACAAAGTGAAAGGATACAACTAATTTTTATTTAACATTTTAGAAGCTGACGAGAGAATGGAAAGTGGGACGGGAAGTCATTAGAAAATTTCCTGAATTTGGGGCTAAACATCAACTTGCTATTCAAGGAGCTCAGTGAACCATAAGTAGGATAAATACAAAGTAAGCCATATCTAGGCATATCATAAACTAAGCATTGAAAATGAAATATAAAGAAACCAATTTGAAAACAGCCAGAGCAAAAAAGACAATTTGCTTATAGAAGAAAGATAGAAATAGCTCACTTCTTTTCAAAAATATAGGAGGCCAAAATATGTTGGAGTATTATCTTTAAGTGCTGAAAAAATAAAAAAACAAATCTGTCAACCTAAAATTATATATAGAGAGAATATATCCTTTAAAAACATAGCAAACTGCCAAATTAAAGAGATCAATAGACAAAATCACAATTATAGCTGTAGATTTTAATAAACCCTCAGTATTAGACAGAACCAATGGAGAAAAAGAGAAACATATATAGAAGATCAAATCAATGCCACCAAATATCAAACTGAAAAATACACATTCTTTTTAAGTATACTCAAAATATATTGATCAATCGAGAGCATATGCTTGACCATAAAATAAGTCTCATTGAATTTCTAAAGAATTTAATCTTGCAGAGTATATTCTCTTAAAACTTGAATTAAGTTAGAAATCACTAATAATGAGACACATGAAAAATTCCCAAAAATTTCCCAAATAATTGGAAATAATAAAAAATCAATTCTATCTTGGTGAATATTCAAGCACATTTGAAAGTAATGTGTATTCTCTTTTAGGGTAGAATACCAATTAGCTTGATTGATAGTGCTATTCAAATCTTGTACAACCTGAATTATTATCTGTCTATTAGTTCTACCAATATCTGATAGAGTGTTCATGTCACTAGCCACAACTGTGGATTTCTCTGTTTCTTCTTTTTTTATTTTTAAAGAAGCTTTAGATTACATAAATGTTACATAATTTAGATTACATAAATGTTACATCAAAAATATAGTGGATTCCCATATACCCTGCCCCCTCCCCCTCCTATACACAACATCTTTCATTAGTGTGGTACCTTTGTTACAATTGATGAACACATATTGACCATATTGAACCATGGTCTATCGTTTACATTATGGTTTACACTTTGCACCGTACAATTTTATAGGTTTTGATAAAACATGTAATGGCCTGTATCCATCATTGCAATGTCATGCAATGACATTCCAATGTCCCAAAAATTCCCCATGTTACACCTATTCTTCACTCTCCCTCCCCTCAGAACCTCTGGTGACCGCTGTCTTTACATCAATGTCAAAAATTCTTCCATTACTAGTATAATAAGTGTACTTTAGTCCATAATTACATTACCTCCTTATGTTTGTTCATTCCTTAATCTTGAGAATTTGGAGATGGTGATGCCCACTCTGCTTCTGATTGAAAAGGAGCTTAGATCCCATGGGGTAGATGGATGGAACTGTCTTGCTTACAGTTGTAGATATTCTCTGATTTTTGGGATAGGCATTGTCCATCATCATGTTTTTGTTAGTTGTCCTGGGTGAATCCGATGAACCGAAAGGTAGGTGTTGGCTGCAACTCTGCTTCGGGAGGAAGTTCAGGGCTCAATTGGCATATGAACAACCAGAATATTTAAGTCTCTGGGACATATATTTAAAGGGTATAGTGCTAATTATAGATTCCAGTAAAAGGGGTATAAGAACCACATGTAGGAAAATTAAAAATGAGTTTAACTCTGACACATTGGGGAGATAGGTTTTCATATATTCCAAGGGAAGTCCCACCAATGGGGGACTGATTTCTTAGGTTGTTTGCCCTGCCTACAGTGTCTAGATGTCTCTAGAGTCCTCAGGAGCACCCCTGCTTGAGGCACTGTTTACAGTGATAGTCAATGAGATCCTCCTGAGATGTGCATAAGTATAAACTCTGAATAACATCTTGACTCACTTTGATATCTCTAAGTCATAAAAACTCATTTGTGTTTACTATTTCCTCCTTTTGGTATAGGTCTTTTTCCAAATGCATGGCTAGTTGGAGCTTGGTAATAATCCCTTGGTGCATGGGAGGCTCACCCCTGAGAGTCATGTCGCATGCTGGGGAGAAGGTATGAATTTAAATGCTGAGTTTGGCTTAGAAAGAGTCCACATTTAAGCAACAAGGAGGCTTTTAGGAAGTAATTCTTAAGCAATATATCTTACTATGATAAGTTTCAATTTCACAGGAGCAAGGGTCATAAGTACAACCATCAATATCAAGGATCTGGTGTATTGGTCTGTCCACCTTTGTTAGGCACTTTCCATGTACTCTAGAGAATCTTGCCACTCTATTAGAGAATTTAGAGGGACTCCCCAGGATGGGGATTCAATAGTCCATCGTTTATTGTGTGGGTCTCCACCCGCCGAGACAACACCCCATGACAAAATGAGCATATTCATATTCCATAGAGGCATGCCCCAAGTTCACCCCTCCCCACACATCCCCCCACCACTGACATTTTGCACCATTAATCCTCCCCTGCCACAGCTGCAACCCTTCTGCAATCCAAAACCTCCTCCAAAACAAAGCCAAAAAAATAATAAAATAAAATAAAATAGGATAGTCTATGTCTATTTTGATTAGTGTTTCCATAGTATATCTTTTTCCATCTTTTTCTACATCTTATCAGTAAGGTTTATGATGGATAATATGCATAGTTAAATTTGTTCTGTATATAGCTGTACAGTCTGATGCTGTCTGACAAATATAGAGAGCCATGAAATTACTACCAAATTCAAGGGATAGAACATTTTCATCACCCACAAAAGATGAGTAATGTCACATGATGCTTCAAGTTGTTAAAAAGAAAAATTAAGTCAAAGGTTTTGTAGACAAAACTATATAATAGTTAAGTCTTGTGAATTCTACAGAATGCCTTCCAGTCCTGACTCTGCAACCTATTAGTTGTAAATCTTTGGAAAATAATGTATCTTCTTTATCTAAGTTACATCTTTATAGAATCCTTTCCTAACCTCCTATACTACCTCATATTTTAGTGCTTCTGGTAATTTTTTTAAAAGGAGGTACCAGGGATTGAACCTGGGACCTCATACCTGGCAAGCAGGCATTCAAACCACTGAGCCACACTTGTTCCCCATGGTAATTTTTAATAATTTGTCTAATATGCTCATTTATTCAAGCAGTATTTCTTGAATGCAAGTTATGTATCAGATCCTATTTTATATGATATTGTGGTGGACCAAAGATCCAACACTCATATATCTTATATTTTAGTTATAGGAGAATAAAAAATAGAAATGTGCTAGATGTCAGGTATATTCTATGATGAAAATAATAGGAGAAGTTATAAATAGTTATGGGGTGTTCTTAGATAAGGAAATCAAAGATGTCTCCAAAGAAGTAACATTTGAGCAGAGACATGCATTAATGTGAGAGTGAACTAGTGGATTGAAGGATATTTCAGGGAAGACTGCTCAAGGCAAAGGGAGGACTAATTTCAAAGTGCCTGAAATTGTGTCACGCTCCCATTTTTTTTTTCATTAAAAAAAATTATTGACGTATATCACACGTACATAAACATACATAAACAATAAGTATATAGTAATAGTTGTGAACTTACAAAACATACATAACATCATACAGGGCCATCATACCTTATCCTACCAACATTACCTTACATTGTTGTGAAACATTTTTAACTAATGATTAAAGAGCATCCTCAAAATATTTCTACCAACCAAAGTGTCTTACATTTGGTGTATTTTTCCCCCAACCCACCCTATTATTATATTTTAAATATATTTTTATGACAGAAGTTGCAAACTTACAAAACAATCATGCAGATATGCAGGATTCCCATACAACATGCCTCTATCAACACACCACACCGTGGGGGAACATTTGTTACAGATCAGGAGATAATATCATCAGACTATTACCAAGTCCATAGTGTACATATTGCACACTTTTTCCACACTCCATCATTATAAACACAGTACATCTTTGGCTTAGATGCATGAATATTGCATTATTACTATTAACCACAGTCCATAGGTCACTTCAGTTGTGTTTATCCTATGCTTCTCCACATTCCCACCATCCTGCAATAGTGATGTACATCTGCTCTAGCTCACAAAGAACACTCTTGCATGTGTACTATCAACCACAATTCTCATCTACCTCTGAGTTTACTATTATTCAGTCCCTAGATTATTCTCTAGCTTTCTTTCAGTTGGCATTTACATCCATAGACTACCCTTTTCAACCACATTCCAATTTATAAACCAGCTGTTACTCACTATAATGTGTTACCATCAACTCTATACATTTCCACACTTCTACAATAAAGTTAACTAAAACCCCTACATACATTAAACATCAGTAGTCCATCTCAGTCCTCCTCTTATTTCCTTTAAGTATCCACCACCTAACCACCAGGTCTTGAAGATATTTTCCTACATATATTACCCTACTGTCTTCTTGCCTCCATGGTTTCTGATAAGAAATCAGCATTTAATCTTATTAGGTATTCCTTGTATGTTATATATTGCTTTTCTCTTGCTGCTTTCAGAATTCTCTCTTTGTCTTTGGCATTTGACATTCTGATTAGTATGTGCCTTCGAGTTGGTCTATTTGGATTTACTCAGATGGGAGTGTGTTGTGCTTCTTGGACATGGATATCCATGTTCTTCAATAGGGTTGGGAAATTTTCTACTATTATTTCTTCAAATTTTCTTTCTGCTCCTTTTCCCTTCTCTTCTTCTGGGACACCCTTGACACATGTGTTTGCACATCTCTTGCTGTCATTTAATTTCCTGAGATCTTGGTCAATTTTTTCCATTCTTTTCTTCTTCAGTTCTTTTGTGTATTCACTTTTGGAGGCCATTTCTTCAAGCTCACCAATACTTTCTTCTGCTTCCTCAAATCTGCTATTATATGCCTTCAGTGTATTTTTAATTTCATTTATTGTGCCTTTCATTCCCATAAGATCTGCTATTTTTCTATGTATGCTTTCAAATTCTTCTTTGTGCTCTTCCAATGTCTTCTTAATATCCTTAATCTCTTTAGCCATCTCATTGAATTTATTAAGGAGATATGGTTGAACATCTATGATTAGTTGTCTCAACTCCTTTACATCTTCAGGCTTCTCTTATTCCTTTAACTGGGCCATATCTTCCTGTTTCTTGGTGTGGATTGTAATTTTTTGTTGGCGTCTTGGCATCTGGCTTACTAGATGTATTTATTCTGGGTGTAGTTTCTCTCTTTAGTTTAGGGCTTTCTTGCCATTTATCTCTTGTTGGTTGTATAGTAGGAGTCAAGGATGTATTTGGTGCTGTAAGCTGTGGAGGCTCAAGCTGACCACATTCCCCAAGGGATAGATGAAGGCTCTTCCAACTTTCTCCTTTGCCAGGGGTAGGGAGAGAACCACAGCCGTGTGTAATAATCCAAGTCATGCAGGCCTAAACTCTAGTTTCCTGGAGACACTGATGAAGCTTCACACCCTTTCCTCCCCTGCCTGGGGTAGGAATGGAGATGTAGGTGTGGCCAGCAGTCTATGCCAAGCCATGCAGGTCCAAAATGACGGCAATTACCCTGGTAGACTTCTGACTATTCAGTGTGTGACAGGCGAATGTACCTGCAGTTACCCAGAGGGGCTGATGCAAGTCCTGCCAGCTTCCTCCCTGCTAGAAGTGGGGCTGAAGCTAGGCTATGGCTGCAGTCAAATCTGGGTGAAAAAGCTGGTCCCTACCATCACTGTGATTTTCAGTCAGCCTGGCTTCCCCTCATGCCAGGGGCAGAGTCAAAATGGCAGCTACCAGCCTCTTTCCAATCCGGACATGTTCAAACTTTACTGTTCCTAGGGTTATACTTTAGCCAGCTGAATTTACTAATCAGTAGCTGAAGTCAGTGACCAACTGCCTCCTCTTCCCCTGTTTTTTGGGAAATGGAGCTTCCAATTCCAGCCACAAAACATCTCCTGAGGAGGATTGTGCTGCCAGAGTACAATGATCACCAGCCTCTGTTGCATGGCCTGTATGTTCCCCGAGAGGCTGGTGCAGGTCACCCCAGATTCCTCCCTGCCAGAGGTGGGGTTGGGGATTAGGCTAGAGCTGCAATCCAATCTGGATGGAAAGAAGTTGGCTTCCTACCAGCACTGTGATTTTCAGTCTGCCCCATTTCCCCTCATGCCAGTGGCGGAGTTAAAATGGCAGCTACTGGCCTCTTTCTGTCTTAGACAGGTTCAAACTTAGCTGTTCTTAGGGTTACACTCTAGCCAGCTGAGTTTACTAATCAGTAGCTGAGGTTGGTGCCCAATTGTCTCTTCCTCCCCTGTTTTGGGGAAGTGGAGCTTCCAATTCCAGCAGCAGAGCAGCTCCTGAGATGGCTTGTGCCTCCAGTGGAGGATGGGCACCAACTTCTGTGGTGTGGCGTGCTCTACTTATGAATCTTCTCTGCAGATGGACAGTCTCCTCCTTCCATTACTTCAAGGATGTTGCAGGATGCTCTTCTGGTCTCCTGGAGACCCCAAACAGGTGCTTTAGGTAGCTCTGGGTGAATACTAACTGCCCTGAAGCACAAACTGACTCTAGGAGCTACTTACTCTGCTGCCATCTTGCTGGTTGTCCATGCTCATATTTTAATGGACCCTCCTCCTCAGTAAATATGACTACAGGAACTGTGTACCATTACATCCCAGGATCTATGAGTTGATACAATAACTCATAACTCATAACATTTGAAATAAAATTATGACAGAGAATTATTGCATGCAGAATTAGTCTATAATTCAAAAGAAGCTCTAGACACTTGTAATAATAGGAGATCTGGGCACAACTACTGAAGTAATTTATAATAAATCATTGTTGGTACAAAATTTTCTTAGTTTCTAAAATAAGCATAAAAATGATGAAGAAGCATTGCTTTGAAATCAAAACAATTAAAAAAAATTTTTTTCTTGCATTTTGTTATTTTTCTGCCAGTTCTTCTGTGAATTAGGAAAGAAAAACAACACTTATTGCACATGAAATGGCCATATATTCAATATTACAGACCTGTATGCATTAACTACAAAGCTCTAGAGCTTAATAATATGCTTTGAGTTTCTACCATGAGCCAAGCATTTTATATTCAATTTTTATTTAATATCCACAGTACTAATATACAACATGTGTTATGGCTGTTTTACTGTAGACAAAACTCAGGGTCAGAAAAGTTATTTAAAACTAGGTGACATAATTATATCTGTTTGATTGACTTTATCTCAAGCTCTTATGACTATACCATAGATGTAGATTTATATTGATTTGTAATATCACTATATTCCTTGAAATTATTCAATACATGAAGTATTCCTAAACAGAAACTTAAATATACATATTTATTGCTATTGACAATATCTCTCCACACAAGACTTGTATAAAAATTGAGTTTCAGATACAATAGTGCTATCTCATATAAAGTTTTGTTTATTAGTAGCAGTAGTATTGAAATAACAAAAATGCACTACTAATGACTGAAATGATGAATGCACAACTATGTGATTGTACCAAATACTATTGATTGTACACTTTGGATGAATTGTATGATTTATTAATATGTATCAATAAAATTGATTTGGGAAAAAAAGTCCCTCCACCCCCCCAAAAAAAATCTTATTTGAGTCTCAAAACAATTCATAAGATGCATAAGACAGGCGTTAAAATGCCAGGTTTACAAACTGATGCTCAGAAATGAGGTTGAGAAAATTCCCACAGTATTTAAGGGACAAAGCAGTAATTTGAAATTAAGATTTCTGGCTTTAGGCTTGTGAGAGTCATTTGTCTAAAGGGATGTGAATGATTTCACTCTAAGTAAAATCTAACTTGATTCTTTTAAACAACAAATATTTTAAATAATTTGTAAATAAGATTCTTTTTATTCCCCCAAGACATATTCTTTAACTCCTAAACATTTCCTAATTTCTTTTGGCTGTCAGGTCTTTGTGTGATGTCATTATTGCTAGGGCTAACCAATGATCCATTTGGACTGGGTCTATTCTCTTATTAGTATGGTTAGTTTTTGTTTAAATGAAAAATATTCTAACTTTGCTATATAATTTGTTGCCTTTCTGAAAATTAAAGGATATGTTGTTTATTATGGATAAAGGAAAAAACAAATCTGGGGTGATACTTAGTATTAACTCATTTTTTGAATTTTTGACTCCACAATCATTGAAAGTAAAATACTTGAAAGACAACATGTCTATAGCAAGTTTCAGAGAGAGAAGGCTGAACTCTCCTAACAATATCATTTATCAATAATATCAGTTAAGGTAGATCATAATTTACAATGGAATTTCAGGTTCTTAGAGTATTATTGAGTTTCCATCCCATTGAGATATTTGCTTATAAATACATTTTAAGTTGCATCCAATATTATGAAAATATTTTTACTGACCAAAACCATAGAGGAAAGGGGCGGTGAAGGCCGCGCGGGACTGAGGGCGGCATCTGTCTGTGGTGCAAGGTCTGAGGGAGGAGACAGGGCGGGGGTGACGCTGGAGACTCTGTGCGGGCGGCTCCGGAGTGCAGCAGGATTTCACCTCCAGGCTGAAGACTTTAAGTGATAAGTCAAGAGAAGCTAAAGGAAAAAGCAAACCCAAGACTGTTCCATCTGTGCCAAAGTGACGCTGCTGTACTAGAATTACTTAGCAGGTATTAAGATACGTGGGCTGCACTTCTCAGAAGAGCCAAGGAAAGTGCAAGTGCTGAAGAGCTGGTGGATAGTCAGGTTGTTATGCTTTCAGCACACTGGGAGAAAAAGAAGACAAGCCTCACAGAGTTACAGGAGCAGCTCCAGCAACTTCCAGGAGTGATAGCAGATTCAGCCTCTGTGACAGCAAATCGGACTCATTTAGAGGCTAGTTTTGAGGAGGTAGAAAACCACCTATTGCATCTGGAGGATTTATGTAGGCAGTGTGAATTAGAAAGATGCAAACATATACAATGACAACAACTGGAAAATCACAAAAAACATAAGAAGAAGGAACTTGAAACCTTCAAAGGAAATCCCATGACTTTTTATAAATAAATTTAAGAAATGGCAAAGCTATCTGACCTGGAGACAAACTCACCTGTTGCTAAAAGCAGAAAAATACTGGTTAACTGTGTGGCAGGAAGAATGGAAAAAAGTTGTTCCTCTGTATAAGAGGAAAGATAGGTAAATGGACTGAAAGACCTGAGACATTTTTTTAAACCTACATATGCCAAAATGCCAATCAAATCATAGATCATCTCTCAAATCATAGACCATGGAACCATACTGTGTGGGTCCATCTTATCTGACTGTTAGAACACATGTATCACATAGTGACCATCTTGCATAACACGAAGTTTGCATGTTAAAGTGTTTAAAATCTTCTGTATCTAGGGCCTTTGTTTATAAGTTAACATGGTTGTGCAAGCCCTAAACTTGTTTTTCTTCATCTGTAGGCAAGCTGTTTTTCATAAGATGGCAAGAGGTCCGTCCTTCCTTCCTTCCTTCCTTCCTTCCATCCTTCCTTCCTTCCTCCCTCCCTCCCTCCTTCCTTCCTCTCTCTCTCAGTCTCTGTCCTGCTTATGATCATGTACAAAAGACTATAATTCAATTTTGGCTTAGAACTACACATTTTTTCCTGAGTGGATATTTCCCAAATGTTGTGCCTTCTTACTCCTATTTTGTACTTAACCATTGATTCTCTCATTTCACAATTACTTCACTATCAAGAGTTTCTACTCTGTACCTAGAAGAGCTGAAGACCATGAAGTACCCCAGGAAAGTAACTAATTTCTGTATATTAGATTGGTTGCCAAACTTCATTCTAAGGAACATTGACATTATCAGGAGTGTTCATGAAAAGGACATTATCACATCATAATTTTCAAAACACTGTGGGTCTTACTTAGGAATGTTAGCTCAGCTTATAGAAGTTATGTTTTTCTTACAACAAAATAGGCTTCTTGTATATGAATTGCTGATATTTTGATTGCGTACACATGATGGAATTCCCATAATCTCTTGCATGTGTTGAGCCTTTCATTGAAAGGATAAATATCATCTTACAAGTTGTACACTATTTCTAAATAATCTCAGTCCTCCTTAAGTTTCTCTGTCTACTCTCAGTTGTTACCAACCCCAAGGAAAGGTTCACAGCATCATTTTCTGAATATGAATTTGGGGGAGTTGTTCAGAGGCTATATTTTATTGATCATTTGGGGATCATTTATTATTTGGGTAATGCTATTTTTAATACTTTACAGCCAACTTTTCCATAGTCTTGGGTAATGGCATTTTGGTACTAAAACAAATCCTCTATGGGCAGGTGTCTTTTTGTTTTGTTTTGTTTTGTTTTGGCTATTTCCTGTACTGATTATAAGGACCAGTTTGATGTCACCCATTGCCTGTTCCTAAAAGCCTGTTGTAGCCACTTCCTGCTCCCATTTTTAGCCCAGATGATTTTACCTGTTTGTTCTTAGCCCGTATAATGGCACGCTGGTGTTTCCTGTCAACTGTGGGATTTCTGGAGCTGCTGTGTACCGCGTATCTTCTGCATCACTGACTTGAACATCTGTGTGCTGTGGCTGTCCTCTGCAACTTTTACATCAAGCAATTAATTGAAGGCCTCTGCCATCCGCTGTGCAACCGGCATTCCCCTGCTCCTGACATTTGGCATTTACTGTGCAGTCCCCATTTTGTGACTGTTGCCAGAACATTCATTACACTTATGCTGAGCGCCAACTCTGTGACAGGCACTAAAGCTGCAAACTTTTCTGTGACAAGGAAGTTAGTGTCAGATGGAGTGACAGTGGGCCAAGTGTGTGACAGAAATGAAGATGGGCAAGACATGAAGGATGAGTGGAAGTTTACTGAGTACAGGCGTCCGAGCAAAGGGCGACTGCAGTTCTCAGGTCAGAGGCAGGAGGAAAGAGCATGGTTTGTTTGGAGAACCTCAGGGTATTGATCATAAGTTTGTTTGTCCCTGGGAAAGCAGTTTCATGGGGATGCTTTCTTGAGGAGTAGTTTTGTTTCTGAACTATTTTTATAAAAGTTTCACTGCCCATAACGTAGTTGAAAGTCCAGGAGAATATAGGAAGTATAAAATTATCTCTGAATAAAATTTTGAATCAGGAATAGTACAGTTTTGACGTTTCATACTTGCCTTTTTCACATTTGGTCCCTCTTTTTGCTGGGCCCATTGAGTTACCCCACCAGGGCTGCCTTCTCTCCATCTCCCACTGCTTCATTCTATCCTCCTTTTCCTCTGCCTATAAAGCAGTTAATTCTAGAGAAGTAGTATTTGGGAGAAAACAAGCATAATAAACTAATTCACATTAAATTTTAAAAAATCAAAGAGGCCAGTCTATTGAACTAACAATACAAAATGATAAAATATATATATATATATATATATATATATATATATAACATTACACTATCGCTCTATTCAACAACAAATAATTGTGGAAATCTGTAGAACTCTTGGTAAACAAAATTAAAAGGCATGTTCTTTAACTAAGAAAATCTCCACCTCAGATTTTCTAGTCAGTTTCTCAATTTTAGTTCAAAATGTTGTATTTCAGATCTGTGATAATCTTTTTCTTATCTCCATAGGTTTCTCTTTATAATAATGTATTATAAATTTGGGTACATTAAGAAATCATTTAATACAAAGGCTGACTAAACCCTAAACTGCCTAATTTTACAGCAAGCAAGATAGTTCAATAGTTATGAAGATCCAATAATTTTCCCTCTGCTTAGAAAGAGGAGAGTCAGAGAGTGAGCTGTCACTTGATGGAGGAACATTTATAAACAAGATGCCACTGGTGCCAACCTTCTCTACACAATTCACTTTTGAACAAGGATTCAATTGGGTAACCCCCACTGCCTTGTGGCTCACATACTCTCATCAGTGTCCTAACAACTGTCATGTCCAAATGTTATCTTAGAGATGTTGAAAAGGAACTATTTCCAAAGCATGTGCTTAGGACACAATCCTTCTTCCTGTTTCTCCCTCTCTGTCATTGGTTTGATGCAGGGATAGAAGGAGTCTGTTTAGGCCATATCCTAAGCAACGTGAATCTTTAATGAGTTTTAGCATAGTTCACCAGGGACTGGGATTCAAAAAAAAATATTTCAAAGCAATAAAATACAGGCATTTACCTGGATTTTATTTCTGGACATTTGCCTCTTATGTTTAAATTACTGGGGATCAGGAAATGATGGCTGCAGTGGAACAATCCAGACCAAATATCAACCATCAGACTTAATACTATCTAAAAAGTATTTCCTCATTTGCTTACTACTCCAAGTTTGAATCCCAATTCCATCATCCACTATTTTTGTGATGTTGGGAAACTTATTTAATTCTAGTCTACATGATTTCATTTCATATCTGTAAGGTGGGGATAGTATAAAAAACTGCCTTATACTTTCTTGGACGTACACCTACCAACTCTAGTACTGAATCTCAGTGGAGTTGCAATACCTACTCTCCAGTTCTTTGGTCTCACCCAGGACAACTAACATAGAGGTGATGATGAACAACTACCATACCAAGGAACCTAGAGAGTCTACAACTGCAAGCAAGACAGTCCCATCCATTGGCCCTATGGGATCACAGCCCCCTTTCAATTAGAGGTAGAGTGAACATCACCATCCCAGAAGCCACAGGATTGGGGAATGAAGGATGGACTAGAGTAGACTCACTGGTATTCTACTATAGACTTATTGTGATTCTAGCAATGGAAGAAATTATATCATTGGTATGGAGACAGTGGCCACTGGAGGTTCTGAGGGCAGGGAGAGGGAAAAACAGGTGTAATACAGAGGCATTTTTGGGACTGAGGAATTGTCCTGAATGACATTGCAACAACAGATACAGGCCATTATAAATCTTGCCATAACCTACAGAATTGTGTGGGAGAGAATGTAAACTACAATGTAAACTTTAATCCACGTGCAATGGCAATGCTCCAAAATGTGTTCATCAATTGCAATGGATGTACCTCACTAATGAAGAATGTTGTTAATATGGGAAAATGTGGGAGGTGTAGGGAGCAGGTCATATGGAAATCTCCTATATTTTTTATGTGACATTTGTATAATCTAAGTATCTTTAAAAAAAAAAAACAAAAAAACAATTACCCCATAGGATGTTGTTAGGATGAGATGATTTACTCTAGTTACCAATTGGAAAGTGCTCGGATAAGTGACAGTCACTTAGGTATGTGTGTGCAAATATATATATATTTGTGTGTGTGTATATATATATGTATTTGTGTGTGTATGTATATGTATATTTAGGCACAAACACACACATATATGTAAAGATCTACATATACCTTTGTTATAATTATTATAACTACACTGTTGCTGCTCTATAATTGCCAAATCAGTTATTATTTATCACTTTCATTTCAAACTGATTTTATGCCTAGCTGCATACTTCACTAATCACTATGTTAGACAACATTTTAATTTTCATTTTCATGAAAGTTTATATCAGTGTCAATCTGCTCTACCATACAATAGATTCCATACCTGTTTTACTATTGATAAAGCTGAAGATTGAAGAACTTATTTAGATATAATTATATTATCTTTCTAAATAGGTTGCAAATTTCTTGAGGGCAATCAATATTTACTACATTCTTAAGGACACCAAAAGGACCCAGAAGCTTCTAGAAAGACTGACTGCAAGGAGTTCTGGGAAGACGGTTTTGGAGTAGGCAGGTAGGGCTCAAGTTTCTCACAAAAGCAATGAAGAAAGGGCCAAAAACTGTTGGAAAGTCCAGCTTTGGGGGTCAGCAGTCCAGTACAGTGTTGCACAACTCCCAGGAGGGCAAGGGACAGAGAGAAGAAGAACCCAAAACAGCAAATGTGAGTTACTAAATCCCTGTAGGAGTCAGGAAGGTCACCCACCTCCCACCCTCAAGACATTAAGCCTGGATAAAACCCCTGGCTCACTGCACCCCACTGAGAGGGGAACAGACATTTTCCTCCCTGTCAGCTGTTACAGGGGAAGAGGTAGGGTGCATCAAAGGGCAGAGAGTGGTTTCTCTTCAGTGAATTCAGCCAACAGAGACCCACTTTGAAGTTTGGCTCTGGTGAGACTAGAAAAACGAGTGAGTGGAGGTTGAAAGAAACACATCCATGGAAAGGTTCACCAATGACTGCCAATTGTGGTCTGACCAGGAAACTGTAAGGAGAAAAACTGCTTTTAGGTCTCTCTTAAAATGAACTCCTGGGAGAAAGTCTATGTCCCATTAGTGAGTCCCTAGCCTGATTTTTATAACTTAAGCTGGGCAATTTTAAGGACTCAGAATAAGTTGAAAAACAAATAAAAGAAGAGCCATAAAAATTAAAAACAAAAAACAAAAAAAAACACTAGGCAAGAGACAGAAATTGACCATCAAAGCATAAGAATAAATTCAGCAACATATTCAGATGCCTGGATATCAGCAAAAAATTACAAGCCATACTAGGAAAAAGGAAGTGATGACCCAGGCAAAGGAAAAAAACAAATATCCTGAGGAGATACAGGATTTAAGACAACTAATCAATAATAATAACAACACAAAGCTCCTAAATCAATTCAAAGAATTAAAGGAAAATATGACTAAAGAGATAAAGGATATTAAGAAGACACTAGGTGAGCATAAAGAACAATTTGAAATCTTACAAAGAAAAGTAGCAGAGCTTTTGGGAAAGAAAGACACAATGGATGGTATTAAAAATACATTAAAGGCACATAACAGCAGATGTGAATTGCTCAAAGACAGAATTGGTGATTTTGAGGAAAGAACATCTAATATAGACAAGACAGGAGAACAGAAAGAGAAAAGAATGGAAAAATGGAACAGTGTCTCAGGGAATTGAATGACAATGTGAAACACACAAATATACAGGTTGTAGGTGTCCAAGAAGGAGAAGAGAATGGAAAAGGTGCAGAATTCTTGCCAGCCAAGATTTCTGTATCTGGCAAAGCTGTCCTTCAAAAATGAGGGTAAGTTTAAAGTCCTCACAGACCAAAAAAACCTGATAGAATATGTTACCAAAAGACCAGAATTATAAGAGATACTAAAGGGAGTGCTGCAGCTTGAAAGGAAAAAACAAGGGTGAGAGACTTGGAGAAGAGTGTAGAAATGAAGATTATTAGGAAGGGTAAATTAAGGGTAAAAAGACAGAAAATAGTACAATAGAAAGCCAAAGGATAAAATGGATGAAGTAAGTAATTCCTTTACAGTAATAACATTGATTGTTAATGGCTTGAACCACACAATCAAAAGACATAGACTAATAGGATGGAGAAAAAAATATGAGACGTCTTTATGTTTTCTACAAGAGACACCTCAGACATAAGGACACAATCAAGTTAAATGTGAAAGCTTGGAAAAAGATATTGCATGTAAATAGTAACCCCCCCCCCAAAAAAAAGGCTGGGGTAGTGATACTAATATCAGACAAAATAGATTTTCAGTGCAAAACTGCTATAAGGGATAAAGGTCATTATATATTAATAAAAGGGCCAATTCACCAAGAAGAATTAACTATACTACATATTTATGCATCTAACCTAAAGTGCCCCAAGATACATGAGGCACACACTGGAAAAATTTTAGGGAGAAATAAATAAATATTATTGTCTCTACAATAATAGCTGGAGACTTTCATTACACCACTCTCAGTATTGTATAGAACATTTGGACAGAGGATAAATAAAGAAACTGACAGCTTGCATAATATGATAAATGAACTAGACCTAACAGACATTTATAGAGCATTACACCCCAAATCAGTAGGGTATATGTTTTTTTCAAGAGCTCATGGATCCTTCTCCAGGGTAGACCATATGTTAGGTTATAAGACAGGTCTCAAAAAAGTAAAAAAGATTGAAATTATTTGAAACACTTTCTCTCATCAAAACCGAGTGAAAATGGAAATCAATAATGCATGGAAAAAGGGAAAATCCATAAATATATTGAAATTAAACAACACACTCTTAAATAATCAGTGGGTCAAAGACGAAATTGCAAGAGAAATCAGTAAATATCTTGAGATGAAAGAAAATGAGAACACAACATAACAAAACCTATGAATTGTGGGAACATAGCCATTGGATTAGGCAGATAAGGCTCAGCTTTCATGAAAACAATGGAGATAGAGCCAAAGCCTGCCCAGGGGACCTGCTTTGAGGGTCAGCAGACCAGGACAGTGCTTCACAACTCCCAGGAGAGTGAGGGACAGAGAGATGAAGAAGCTGAAACTGTGAATTACTAAACCTCCCAGCTTCAGGGAAGGGCTCCCCTCTCCAATCTCTGAGATATTAAGCAGGGGTAAAACCCCTGGCACATTTCAGCTGACTAAAAGGAGAAGAGACACCTTCCTCCTTGCTAGCTGTTACAAGGGAAAAGGGAGAGTGAGTTGGGGAGGTTTTCGTCAGTGAATTCAATCAGCTGAGCTCACTTTGAATCTTGGCTCTGGCCAGATGAAAACAAACGAAAACAGAACTACACCTCCAAGGAAGGAGCATCAATGAGTACCATCTGCTGGCTGTTCTGAAAACTACATAAACAGAAACTGCTTTCAGAGCTCTCTTTAACCCACCCCTGGGAGAAAGTCTGTGCCCCATTAGTCAGTTTCTGGCATGATTTTGATAACTTAAGCTGGACAATTTTAAAGACTTGGGATAAGTTGAACCAAATATCAAAGAACTGTGAAACAATAATAACAATAGGCAAGAGAGAGAAATTGGCCATCAGAGTAAATTTACCAATATTTTAGATGCCTAGACATCAGCAAAAAATTACAAGCCATACTAGGAAATAGGAAGAGATGCCCTAGCCAAAGGAACAAACCAACTATCCTCATGAGATTCAGGGTTTAAGACAATTAATCAATGATAAAAACACAACTATGCTAAATCATTTTAAAGAACTGAAAGAAAATATGACTAAAGAGATAAAGGATATTAAGAAGGCACTGGGTGAGCACAAAGAACAATTTGAAAGTTTGCAAAGAAAAGTAACTGACTTTATGGGAATGAAAGACATGATGGATGAGATTAAAAATACATTAGAGGCACATAAGAGTAGATTTGAACTGCTTGAAGACAGAATTAGTGATTCTGAAAACAGAACATCTGAACTGGATAAGTCAGGGGGAACAGAGAGAGAAAAGAATGGAAAAAAATGGAACAGGGTCTCAGGAAATTGAATGGCAACATGAAATGCAAAAACATACATATTATTGGTGTCCCAGAAGGAGAAGAAAATGGAAAAGGAGCAGAAAGAATATTTGAGGAAATAATGCCTGAAAACTTCCCTAACCTTATGAAAGACATAAATACCAATATCCGAGAAGGACAATGCACCCCAAACAGAATAAACATGAACAGACCTACCCCAAGACACCTACTATTCAGAATGACAAATATCAGAGATGAATAGAAGATTTTGAAAGCAGCAAGAGAAAAGCAAAGAATCACATACAAGGGAAACTCGATAAGATTAAGTGCCGAACTCTTATCAGAAACCATGGAGAAGAGAAGAAAGTGGTATGATGTATTTAATGTACTGAAAGTAAAACTGCCAGCCAAGAATTCTGTATCTGGCAAAGCTGTCCTTCAAAAATGAAGGAGAGGGAAGCAGATGTGGCTTAAGTGGTTGGGCATCCGTCTACCATATGGAAGCACCCGAGTTCAATCCCTGGGACCTCCTGGTAAAATTAAAAAAAAAAAAAAAGAAGGAGAACTCAAAGTCTTCACAGACAAAAAAAACCTGATAGAATATGCTACCAAAAGACCAGAATTATAAGAGCTACTAAAGGGAGTGCTGCAGCCTGAAAGGAAAAAACAAGGGCAAAAGACTTGGAGAAGAGTGTAGAAATGAAGACTATTAGAAAGGGTAAAAAGATAGACTATAGTATGATATGACAACAGAAATCCAAAGGTCAAAATGGATGAAGTAAGTAATGCCTTTATAGTTATAACATTGAATGTTAATGGCTGGAACTCCCCAATTAAAAGACACAGACTGCAGACTGTTAGAATGGATTAAAGAATATGAGTCATCTTGGGAGATGGATGTGGCTCAAGCGATTAGGCTCCTGTCTACCACACAGGAGCTCCAGGGTTCAATTCCCAGGGTCTCCTGTTGAAAGGCAAGCTGGCCCATGCAGCAAGCTGGCCTGAGCAGAGAACTGGCCCATGCAGAGTGCTGGCCCATGTGACGTGCTGGCCCATGTGGAGATCTGGTGCAGCAAGATGATGCAAACAAAAAGAGACACAGAGGAGAGACAATAAGAGATGCAGCAGACCAGGGAGCTGAGGTGGCACAAGAGATTGAGCACCTCTCTCCCACTCTGGAAGGTCCCAGGATTGGTTCCCAGTGCCGCCTAAAGAGAAGACAAGCAAACACAGAAAAATACAGAGAGAGCAGATAGTGGGTGCAAAACAAGAGGGGGAGGGGGAGAGAAATAAATAAATCTTTAAAAATATATATGAGTCATCTATATGTTGTCTACAAGAGACTCATCTCAGATGTAAGGACACAACCTGGTTAAAAATGAAGGGTTGGAAAAAGATATTCCATGTAAATAGTAACCATAAAAAAGAGCTGGATTAGTGATACTAAGATCAGACAAATAGATTTTAAATGCAAAACTGTTATAAGGGATGAAGAAGGTCATTATATATTAATAAAAGGGGCAATTCAGCAAGAAGAAATAACTATTCTAAATATTTATGCACCTAACCGCAGTGCCCCAAAATACATGAGGCACACATTGGCAAAGCTAAAGGGAGAAATAGATGTCACTATAATAAAAGTTGAAGACTTCAATACATCACTCTCAGTATTGAATAGAACATCTGGACAGAGGATAAATAAACAGAGAACTTGCATCTTATGGTAAATGAACTAGCCCTAACCGACATCTATTGAACACTGCACCCCAAAACAGCAGGATATACATTATTTTCAAGTGCTCATGGATCCTTCTCCAAGAAAGACCATATATTGGGTCACAAGACAAGTGTCAATAAATTTAAAAAGATTGAAATTATACAGAACACTTTCTCTGATCATAATGGAATGAAGCTGGAAATCAATAATGCACAGAAAAAGGGAAAATTCAAAAAGATATGGAGATTAAACAACACACTCTTAGAAAATCAGTGGGTCAAAGAAGAAATTGCAAGAGAATTCAGCAAATATCTTGAGATGAATGAAAATGAGAACCCAACATATCAAAACCTATTGGACACCACAAAGGCAGGGCTGAGAGGGAAATTTATAGCCACCAATGCTTACATTAAAAAAGAAGAAAGGGCTAAAATTGATGATCTAAATGCACACCTGAAAAACCTAGAAAAAGAACAGCAAACTAATCCCAAACCAAGCCAAAGGAAAGAAATAGTAAAGATCAGAGCAGAAATAAATGAAATCGAGAACAAAAAAACAATAGAGAGAATCAACAAAACCAAAAGCTGGTTCTTTGAGAAGATCAACAGAATCGACAAACCCTTAGCCAGACTTAGAAAGAAAAAAAGAGAGAAGACACAAATAAGCAAAATCAGAAATGAGAGGGAGGACATTACCACTGACCCTGTAGAAATAAGAAAGATAAGAGGATACTACGAACAACTGTATGCCAAAAAAAAAAACTAGAAAATTTAGATGAGATGGACAAATTCCTGGAAACACATGAAACACCTACACTAACTTTAGAAGAAATAGAAGACCTCAACAAACCAATCACAAGTGAAGAGATTGAAACAGTCATCAAAAACCTCCCAAAGATGAAAAGCCCGGGACCAAATGGCTTCACAGGTGAATTCTACCAATCATTCAAAGATGAACTAATACTGATATGCTCAAGCTCTTCCAAAAAAACTGAACAGGAAAAAATGCTACCAAACTCATTCTATGAAGACAATATCATCCTAATACCAAAACCAGATAAAGATACTACAAAAAATAAAATTGCAGACCAATATCTCTAATGAATATAGATGCAAAATTCCTCAACAAAATGCTTGCAAACAGAATCCAAAAGCACATTAAAAGAATTATACACCATGATCAAGTGGGTTTTATCCCAGGTATGTAAGGGTGGTTCAATAAAAGAAAATCAATTAGTGTAATAAACCACTTTGATAAATTGAAGGAAAAAAATCACATGATCCTCTCAATTGATGCAGAAAAGGCATTGGACAAAATACAGCACCTTTTCTTGATAAAAAGCCCTCCAAAAGATAGGAATAGAAAGAAACTTTCTCAATATGATAAAGTGTATATATGAAAAAAATACAGCTAGCATTGTACTCAATGGTAAAAGCCTGAAAGCTTTCCCACTGAGATCAGGAAAAAGACAGGAATGCCCAGTGTCACCACTGTTATTCAATATTATGCTAATAGTTCTAGATAGAGCAATTAGACTAGATAAAGAAAAGGCACCCAAATAGGAAGAGAAGAAGTAAAACTTGCACTATTTGCTTATGATTTGATCCTTTATCTACAAAATCCTGAAAAATCCACTACAAAGATACTAGAACTAACAGATATGTTTAGCAAAGTGCTGGGATACATGATTAATATGCAAGACTCAATACCATTACTATACACTACTGATAATCCATTTGAGGAGGAAATCATTTAAAAATTCCATTTATAATAGCAACTAAAAGAATCAAATATTTAGGAATAAACTTAACCAAGGATACAAGGAACTTGTGTTCAGAAAACTTCAAAACATTGCTAAAAGAAACTGAAGACTTAAATAAATGGAAGGACATTCACTGTTCATGGATTGGAAGACCAAATAGCATTAAGATGTCAATTCTACCCACACTGATTTACAGATTCAACACAATCCCAATAAAATTCCCAAAATCTGTTTTTGCAGAAATGGAAAAGCCAATTATAAAATTTATTTGGAAAGGTAGGGAGCTTTGATTAGCCAAAAATATCTTTAAAAAGAAGAACAAAGTTAGAGGACTCTCACTTCCTGACTTTAAAGCATGTAACTTAGCTACAGTGGTAAAAACAGCATGATACTGGCAAAAAGATAGATTAACCAATGGAGCTGAATTGAGAACTCAGAAATAGACCCTCACATCTACAGTCAAGTGATTTTTGCCAAGTCTGTCAAGCCATCCCAGCTGGGACAGAACAGTCTATTCAAAAAATAGTGCTGGGAGAACTGGATATCTGCATCCAAAAGAAAGAAATGGGACTCCTACCTCACACCTAACATTAAAAAAATTAACTCAAAATGGATCAAGGACCTAAATAAAAGCGACAACCATAAAACTCCTAGAAGAAAATTATGAAAACATTGTCAAGATCTTGTGGTAGGCAGTAGTTTCTTAAACCTTACACCCAGTGAACAAACAACAAAAGAAAAATTAGATAAAATTAAACACTTTTGCACCTCAGAGGACTTCGTCAAAAGGCAACCCACTCAATGGGAGAAAATATTTGGAAATCACATATTTTATAAGTGTTTAATATCCATGATTTAAAGAGATACTACAACTCAACAATAAAAAGACAAACTACCTGATTTAAAAATGGGCAAAAGGCTTGAATAGACATTTGTCCAAAAAAAAAAAAAAATACAAATGTCAAAAAAACATGAAAAAATGTTTGTCGTCACTAGGAATTAGGGAATTGCAAATCAACACTGCAGTGAGATATCATTTCACGCCTATTAGACTGGTATCTATTAAAAAGTCGTAAAACTACAAGTGTTGCAAAGGATAAGGAAAGATAGGAATGCTTATTCACTGTTGGTGAGAATGTAGAATGGTACAGCCACTGTGGAGGACTATTTGGCAGTTCCTAAGGAAGTTGAATATAGATCTGCCATATGACCCAGCAATACCATACTTGGTATATATCCAGAAGAAGCTGAGAGTAGTGACATGAAAAACAACTGCACACCGATGTTCATAGCTGTGATATTCACAATGGCTCTTAGATGGAAATAACCCAGGTGTCCATCAACTGATGAATGGATAAACAAATTATGTTGTGTACATACGGTGGCATATTATTCAGCTGTAAGATGAAACAAAGACATGAAGCATATGACAACATGGATGAACCTGGAGGACATTATGTAGAGTGAAGCAAGCCAGACAGAAAAGGATAAATACTGTTATGATTGTGGTATTATGAACTAAATATATTGTGCAAACTCATGGAGTTAATAATTAGAATATAGGTCAACAGAAAATAGGGTGGAGGTAGAGAATAGAAACCTGAGGGCTAATCTGTGCATAATTGGTAAAAAGGTTATTTGTAAATCTTTGGAAATGAATAGTGAAAGCATATTATAGTGTTTTCAACTAGCAGAGCTATTATGTGGATATGACAGTAGTGAAATGGAAAGTCTAAGGATATATATTATTAGATGTATTTTATTAGAATTATATTAGAAGGAAAGCTAAAAATGTAGAATGGGACTGTATAACATAACAAAACCTCATGTGAAATATGAATATGGGCAATATTGCATATATAAGACTGTTTTTACAAAATATAAATCCAAATAAACTAGAGAGTTGGAAACAGAATAGCAGCTATATCCGGCAGGGGAAGCATAGATTAAGAGATGATGGTTTTTTGTTTGTTTGTTCCTTTATCTGTTTTTGGTTTATTATTATTATTGGAATAATAAAAATTCTCTAATAATGATTGAAGTGATAAATGCACAGCTATGTGATTATACCAAATACCATTGATTGCACAGTTGGGATGGATTTATGCTTTATTAATATGTATCAATAGGATTGATTTGTTTTTTGAAAAAGACTGAATGTAAGAAAATATTCCATTGAGACTCACTGTGCCTCAATTACTGTCTTAGGGGTTTTATGGTTATTTCACTTAACTATGTCTATGGTCTTTGAAGCAATTCTTTTTAATCCCATTTTAAAAATAAGAAAAGTGAGCTTCTGAATTTTCCCAAGGTTGCAAGCTAGAGTACAGCATAGCCTATTTTTCAACATATTTTTCTCATTCCATATTCACTGTTCTTTTCCATATCATCACTACCAAATCTGTTTTATTAGGTGTATGAATAGATGAAGAATCTATATCAAAGGAATCACAATGTATTATGCTCATATAGCAAATACTCTTTTACTTAGGATTTTTCCAGAAATGAGAATTAGTACTACAGAAAATCAGAATGTTATTTGAGACAGCATGGTCTACAATGAAGAGAAAATCTCAAAACTCAGCTTTTCATTCCTTGCATTCAGAAGCTACAAAGAAATTCAAAACTCAGAAAGAATAGATTCTAAAATACAGCTCAAGAAATATTGTCCTTTGAAAAGAGTAGTATTTTGCAAAAGATACCAAAATATAAAGGCAAATTTAATACTGGAATTATTTTTACAATGTTCAGTAGAGAAATAATCATTGTACAAACTATAAATTATAGAGGATCAGATTCTTTATACTTGTATTAGAAGTATAAAGAGGGAAACGGGTGTGGCTCAATCGATAGAGCTCCCATTTACCATATGGGAGGCCCCGGGTTCGCTTCCCAGGGTCTCCTTGTGAGGGCGGGCCGGCCCGCGCGGCCCGGTGGGCTGATGCAGCAAGACCTCACAACAGGAAGCGGGTGTGGCTCAATCGATAGAGCCCCCGTTTACCATGTGTGAGGCCCCGGGTTCGCTTCCCGGGGCCTCCTTGAGAGGGCAGGCCAGCCCGCGCGGCGCGGTGGGCTGATGCAGCGGGACCTCACAGCAAGGGGGAGATAAGCAGACACGGAGAAGACACACAGCGAATGGACACAGCAAGCAC
>JAQZBX010020096.1:0-12809 GCA_029593785.1 Cabassous unicinctus
GGTCTTCAAGATTCATCCATGTTATTCCATGTGTTAGCACTTTATTCCTTCTAACAGCTGAGTAATATTCCATTGTATGTATGTGCCACATTTTGCTTATCCATTCATCTGTTGATGGGCACTGCGGCTGATTCCAACTTTTGGCAATTGTGAACAATGCCGCTATGAACATTGGTGTGCATATATCTGTTCGTGTCTTAGCTTTCAGCTCTTCTGGGTATATACCCAGTAGTGGAATTGCTGGATCATATGGAAGATCTATCGTTAGTTTTCTGAGGAATCGCCAAACTGTTCTCCACAGTGGCTGCAGAAAATTATATTGTTTAATTGGAAATTTTTGAGACTTCTGTGCCTTTGTACATAATATGTAATTTTTAATAACCATGTCCATTAAAAACAATGAATTTTTGTTCTTTTCATAAAATTATTTTCTTTACAGATCTCTATTTTTCCATCTGAAAATTTATTTTTTTATTTGTTAGTGTGAAGCTCAGTAATTATTTAATATATATATATATTAAATTTTGTCATTTTTAATATATTTTTTGTGAAAACTATTTTCTGCACAAAAATTCATTTTATGCTCTTGGTCTATTGTTCTCTTTATCCGTGTTCAGTATCCCTTTGCAGCCTTATTGATTATTACCTTTAATTTACATTTTTTCTGTTACCTCACTGCAGAGAATAGATCAATTGGCCTTGCAGGTCTGAGTTAACCCAACAACAGACCAGACTGACACTACCTCCTGCACCACTGATGATAAACTGCACTGTGGGAGTGAGGCCCTTCTGGACTTCTTTCTGTGGTGTGCCTGTCCAAATATGGTGAACCCAAGCACACTTTTCTGTAGTGAAATAAACACTCAGGAAATAGTTTTGCTTTCTACTACTGCTCTGCTTCTGGGTTCCAACCCAAATATTAGACTGAATTCATATTTACATCATTGGACAAAATTATAGTATATTCATTGCTCCCTTTCATTACAAACACTTTTGTTTCCTTCTTGTACCTAATCCATAAAATATGTGTTTCCATTATTCAAATCCTGTTATTTAATTTTTAATTCTTTCTCTCTCCACAGCAAAAAAAGGGAGAACTTTTGACAGTAGTTAACATGTTTTCATAAGTGTTGCTACAATTTCACTTCACGTTTAATTTTAAATGTCTGAAATATCTCTAAGTCTGTAAATTTGTGCTTCAATGCTTTAATGTGATTTAGCCAGATAAGAGCTTTTCAATAATTTAGTCAACTAAGTTTCTGAGAGTATACATGTATACATTTTTGTGTTCCTGTGTGTTTATAAATACCTTCAATTGTCTTCTTAATTGTGGATTTGAACCTCTGTCCAACAAATCCATTAAAGAGAATGGCATAATAATAACATTTCCCTTCTTTTCTCAAGAGCTCACAAATGCAAACACCCACCTTTCATATATCAGAAGCTTACAAGAACAACCTAAGAACAGAGAGAATACTTTTTTTAAAAAATGACAGTCAATTGTTCTAATCCTCCTGCCTCAGCACTGGGAGCCTACACTTTCTGGTGCCTTTTTCTAAGCATATTTGCCAGGAAGGGCATAATGGTATAAACTGAGTTACACACCCAAGCAAAAGTCAATATAACTTGTAGTCTAGCTTATTTCTCTAAAAGTGTTCATTTTGAATCAATGTCATTATTAAGAAATGTTATTCTTATTATATTTTGGGGGAAATATTAGCAGTAGTGAATTTGTGTAGCTGTATTTATTGAACACACACTTCCAACCTTTGCATCTCAGTCTCTCCCTGCTTATAATGTCAGAGATACAGCCATTTGTTCAAACTGAGGAGTTACGGAAATTGGAATGCTCTGCCATCTAGTTATATCTGACACTTCCCCTCCCTCTTCAAAAAGTATTTTGTAAAATTACAACCACTTTTACCTTGCCCCAGCAATCTCCAAAACACTCATGTTGTCTCTGGGAATTTAGTAATTATTTTAAAACTTCAAACTGATTTAATATGCACACATTCCTGTTCCTAACACATAATTCTCCAACTCTTAGTGTGATATCAGCACTCAGGCCTCTCCAACAGGAGCATTTGTCACAAGTAAAAATATGCAGAGTCTCCTTAAATTGGAGAGCTTTAACACCACAACAGTTAATGTACACCTCAATCACTCACTGGGATTTCATTATTTTTATTAAACATTTCTCCTCTTCTGGAGTTCCAGGATCACTAGCCAGTTCTCCACATATAGTACAATGCCCTTTGGGTGAGAGTGGGGTCATATTAAAAAGTTACAATATATATAACTGCAGAAAAATCAATACATTCTTCCACTTACTCTACTGATCACTTGAGATAAATTATTTTTAATCTTCAATTCATCCTGTGGGTTAGGTATTAGTATTCCAATTTTAAAGTTGTGGAAATTAAGGTTAAAAACTTTGCATTTCCCAACATCAAAATAAATTTTAATGAAACCCTATTTTTCCTTATCAATTCCCAAAACTGTGAACATTTCCTAGATTTGCCAGAGTGCTCTGCCTGCTGCCTGGCAGCAAGTCTGTTTGTTGATTTACTTTGAAATTTACTCAGGTAAAAGAATAAATTGTTGCTTCCGTTGATTAATAGAGTAGCTTTCCAGTATTTTGGGTAACATGTATCCTTGAAGTTTCTTAGTTTTATTGGTGAAACTGTCTACTCTGAACCATTTAGATTTCCCTTCATACTGTAAACTGTCAGTGTTTAACCCTGCATTTTATATTAAGTTCTTTACATATAGCGATTAAGTGTCCGAGAGACACAAAAGGACAAATACCGTATGATTGATTACTATGAACCAAATATATTGTGTAACATATTGTATTATTCAAAAAATTTTATATGTATCCAGCACATTTAATTGAGAAATGTATTTTTTATTCAACTGTGTTTTCTTTTTATTTTTTAATTGTTTATATTTTCATTTATTAAATGTAAAAAATAAAGTTAAAAAATAGTGTATGAGAATAATCTATATATAGTTGTTGAATGAATGAATATTATCACCAGTTTATTATTTTTAAAACATTTTTAATATACCAAATTTCTTGAGAATTTGATGCCAAACTACCATTTTATTTTTCACTAGATTCATAACATACTGGCATCTTGTAACTATATTAATTTTTATTTTACAACCCTTATTTATTTCATAACACTTGACATTTGGGAGAATACACAGTAAATAAAACATGTCATACCTTAACACAAGAGTTTGATTTGGATTCAGAGATCCTAAGATATCAGATTTCAAAAGTGTGTTTATCATCAACCTGTAGGAACTAACATTGCAGATATCCAAGAAAAGGATAAAAGGGTGAGTACTATTTAGAATGGATAAGATTGATTGCATGTTGAAATGGCCCAGAATTTAAGCTGGGTTGTGGGGGACTTTTGCATAGATGTTCAGATTTCTTTGTGGTACCTTCTGTGAGATTAATACAACACATATTGGGGTACTATACTTTGACTTTAACCACGGAAAAATACCCTATGCTCTCTTTCTGCAAATAGTCCCCTTGGAGCCAACTAAGAAATATTCCCAGTGTAATAATTCAAAGAACACATGCATTATCCTTTATAAGTTGTTTTACATGGGAATATTTTGTTAATGCTAGATTTTTCTCATAATTTTCGGTCATATAATATAGAAGCAAGATTCTCAGATATTAATGTGTTAATGAATCACCTAAGGATCTTCTACAAATGCTGATTCTGATTTAGTAGATCTGGGTGAGACCTGAAATACCACCTTTTTCCAGTGCATGAAGTTTGTGCTGATGCTTCCTGTCTAAAAATCGTACTTCAAGTAAGAAGTCAAGGAAGTACAGTTAATTGTTTCAGAAGAGATCTGAAAGTGGCCTGATTTTTAAAAATGAGTCATCATTAGTAATGCTGTTTTGACTTTCCAACTACTTAGTATTTTGCAGACTCTCCATTGTTGTGTAATACAAGTTTGAGTTACTAGTTAAAAAATAATAATAAAACACAAACTCACTTTTACTTAGGAGCTTGGGTGAAATCAAGGTCGATTTCTCAGCTGCTCTCCCATTTATTTTATAACATAGTATAATGAAACTTCTGGTTTGTCTGATCATTATTATTAATCTACAGTCTTCCCTTCAACTGAGAGTTCAATAAGTTTATCTCCCTGTCAACATAAAATGTAAGTGAAGTTAAGGTAATATTTTTAGACATATCATCACAACTATTATTTCTTTGCAAGAGTTTACAAGCAGATCAATCAATGGAATATCATGTTTATTTACTGAAGCATTTTTTAGAGAAACTGAGCACCTAGCACTTGAATCTTACAGGTAGGTAAGAAGTACCCCTAGAACTCTTTCTGCAATTTTTTTTTCCTTAACGTGTTATCACTGAGGCATACACAATGGTTAATGTACACCTCAATCCTTCACTGGAATTTCATTATTTTTATTAAACATTTCTCCCCTTCTTTGTTTTGTTTGGAGAGCACTTACATGCTGTCTACTTTATTTCAGCTCCAGACATCTTTGCAATGGTTAAACAAATTGTTGAATCTCTCATTTCTCCACAATCACTTTGAGGAAAAAGTAGTTTGACCCTATTTCTGTAACTAAACATATGTAACTGTACAACCAATCAATTCCAATCTTAGTTATTCCACAGAAATGCACATATTTTCACAAAAACACATGTAAAATTGTTCATTATAATAGTATTCTAAGAACCAGAAATAGAAACCTCAAGTAACCCTGAAGATTAGAATGGATAAATAAATTATGGGATATATATGCATAATGATAGTGATGTAGACAATTGATAGATACAGATATAGATACAAATATAGATGCAATAATATAATATAGTATAATAAATATAATATAATATAATATAATATAATATAATATAATATAATGAAAAACTCATCAAATGTAGAAAATAATACTCTCCTGTGGAAATCTATAAGAAAGAGGAAATTACAAATTTATTAACATGAATGAATCTCACATAAAAAAAATATGAGATACTTAAGCCAAAGACAAACGATGATATATTTATAAATGTGGATTTATTAGCTATAATAGCAATTCCATTGGGGGATAGTTATTAGAAGGGGACATGAAGGTCACCTGAGTTGCTGTTCATATTTTTTTATCATAGGGTAGTTACATGAGAACCTTCTTGTTTTTATATTTCATGGCAGTACACTTTATGATTTGTGTACCTGTGTTAATATAATTTAACTTTTCATAAAACCTTTACTTAAAAAATAAGACTTGACATAAATAATCTGCAAATATCTGAAAAATGATCACTAATATCATTATATTAATATTTATATTCATACTTTCTGCCATGTCTTTGATCCTTCAATTTATCCTCATGGACACTTATTCTGGCATAATCTAAGTCCCCTGTAAAAGTGACCTCTGTGATTTGCTCTAATTTCTACTTTCCTATCACCTCAAAAACTTCTCTTTATCACCATCTTTCAAATAACACATGAAGGGGGCCATAAAACATCTCAGACAATGATAACTAGAAATAAAACTCTCCAATATTAGGCATTAAAAACTGCCAGAACAATCTCTCTAAAGAGCTTGTAGAACATTATGTCATGATCCCAGACAGATGGCAAAGTTCCAGTCTGCACAATACTTAATATACACGCAGACAGAGGCAGCTTGCAGCATCCACCTCCCCAGCACTCTCTTCACTAGACACACTTACCCTGATGATTGAAGAATTTCTGGTCTCCATCTGACCATCAGAATAATCTTGAATGTAAAAAGTGAGTCTTGATCCACAAGGTAAGACCTAATCAATGGAGATAAAATTTGTTTGTACTTGACTGTGAGTTATTTATTTATTATGCCTCAACCTCTACTACTTTTATGAAAGTTGTGGGGCTGAAATGATATGGAAACATTCATCAAATGGGTTGAATATTTCTGCATCTCAACTACTTTGTGCTTAATTTTACTACTATCTCTCCTTACATAATCAGTTATATAGAATGATAAAATTTATGCTCCTTGTTTAATAACATTATATAAGATTAGGAGTCAATACTAATTTCCACTTCTAGAGTTGTTCTTCTATTTCAATGTCATTCTCAGAATATTTGCAGCATAAAATGATTATTCTACTGGGATCCTTTTTTTATTTTCCCTTGTACAAATTCAATGAATAATCAGATATATATCAACCATGTATCATTATTGTTTCTTAACAATATCCAATGTTTGCATGGTTTTATGTTTATCTGTTTTAAGGGTTTTAGATTGTAGTATATTCTATTTGACAAGTATTTCTCAGAAACACAGGATCTGACATTTACAGTTTGCAAAACTGACTGCTATTAAGTAAAGTCATATGGTGGCAATGACAGCAAGATATGAAACTATCTTAAGAAAATAAAAAAGACAATTAAATAGCTGTGCATTAATTACTTCAACTATTATTAGAGCATTTTCCATATTTCAATAATAACAATATGTGATTATACCAAATACCATTGATTGCACACTTTGGATGAATTACATGTTTTATTAATAGGTATCAATAAAATTGATTTAAAAAATCAATTTGCCATAGGAAAAAAGAGGGAACTACTAACATTTATTTAGCCTCTATCATGGATTAGCTGCTTTGGAGAAATAGCCTTCTAAGTATTCATACATTTACCTTGAAGTAGGAACTTAACTCTAAACCTGATACCCATTAGACAGCAGAGGGCTGGAGTTGATGAATAACTGGTTTTGGGCTACAAGCAGTAAAAATGCACAGATCACCTTCTTATAAAGTGTGTAATCAGAGTCTTTGGGAATATTTGAAGAAAAAAAAGAAAATGCAACAACAAAAATCTGACTATATCTCCCATTGAAAAGTAACCCCAAAGTGAACCTGGAGGCCAGGACAAAATCTGCATATTCTTAAAAGTAGGAAACAGGTTATTGATGTTCCAGGATACTTGTCAAGGAAGAGTACAGGAAAGGCAGGGTTAGCTGACCACCAGAGCTGAGTCGCATGAGCAAAAGTATGTCTCTGCCTAGGGTCTCATTACATTGTGTGAGTTCACAGCCACTGTCTTGGCACTACTCACTCTGTAAGAATACTCTATAGAAAGGTGAACAGAAATACTTAAATTCATAAACCTAAGAGCTTTACATTTTAGGTTTTACTGTATCTAAGGTATTTTCTTATATTTCATTTAACCATTTTTGGTTTTTCTAATTATGGAAGCAGCACTTTCTTTTTGTGAAATTATATGCACTCTCAAATACAGGTACAGATGAATTAACCTTTGGAATGTTTATGGTCATTTATATTTGATAGCTATGTCATGTTATAGTATGTTACTTAAATCATTGATTAATATCTGTAGTGAATTAAAATAAAATGGTTTCTATTTTCACTGTCATGATTTCTCAGCATGTCAGAATTTATTGTTAAATCCCTCAAAACAACCCTTGACATGTGCTTAAACTAAACAGATTCTCCTTCTCCTTATTTCTTACCTGGGTTCACCTCTGAAAAAGTCAAATACATGCTCCCCATTCCCCACTCTTGTTTGACCAACTGCTAATGCTCCACCCATTAACTATTGTAAAGGCATAATCCCCAGGTCTACCATAATTTTTGCTCCTCAGCTCACCAGATTGGTTGAGCCCTGTGCTTCTGATATGTTTTCTGGGAACCTGGTAAGTCATGCCTCTCCTCTCTCTCCTAGGAACTGTGAATACTAATACATTGTTCTTTCATACATCTCTGGTGTCATTCATCAGTGCCACAACTGACTATCCACACAAAGATGCTTAAAATTGACATTTATATAAAAGAGCAGATAATAATAAGTGTATAATAGAATAATAACAGAGGTAGAATCATTTATAATTTCCCTACACATGATTATTTTACCCATATTATTTGAACCTATATTTAGCATTATAACCCTTAAATATATGTCCCAGCCAGAGACTTAAATCTGTAGTCTGTTCATATGCTTGTTGAGCCTTGAATCTTACCTACTATTTAGTTCATTGGGCTCACCCAGGACAACTAACAAAATAATGATGATGAACTCCCATCCCAAGAAACAGAAAGTATCTACCTCTGCAAGCAAAACATTTCCTTCCAACTTACCCATAAGATCTAAGCCCTCTATTGGCCTGAAACATCTTTGGCATCACCATCCCCAAATCCTCAAGATTGATGAATGAACAAACACAAGATGGGGATGCAACCATGGACAAAATAAACATCATTATTGTAATAACAGAATAACATGTAACATTGACATAAAGGTAGTGGTTATCAGAGGCTCTGAGGTGAGGGGTAGGGAATAATAGTTGGAAAAGTGGGCATTTTTAGGACATTAAAAATAAGGATAAACTGCAAGGCAAACTATTGACATTGACCTCGGTTAGTAGCAATGCTTCAATATATTTATTCATTAATTATTAAAAAATGTAACACATTAATGTAAGATTTCATTAATAAGGGAGGAGGTGGGAGAAGGAAGAAGTAGATTCTATGGGAATCCCTTACACTTGGTGTAGCAGTTTGATATGGTTTACGAATTCCAAAAAATAGATATTGGATTATGCTTGTAAACTGGTCTGTTCCTCTGAGCATGATTAAATTATGATTAGGGCTTTGATTGGGCAACTGGTGGGCAGGGACTCAAAGAAAAAACTACATGGCAGAGCAGAGGAATTCACTGGAGTTTTGATGTTGGAGCTCTGATGCTGAGTTTTAATCCTGGAACCAGGGGAAGTAAGCACACAGAGATGCTTGGTCATGAGAAAAGAGAGAAGGCCCCAGGAAGACATGAGCCATTTACCTGATAGTCTATAGCTGGTCTTGTGGAGAGAAGCAAGCTTATGTTGGCAGCCATCTTGCTCCAACACGTGGCAACAAACTTTGGTGAGTGAAGTAACTTATGCTTTATGGCTTGGTAACTCTAAGCTTCTATCGCAAATAAATACCTTTTTCTAAAAACCAACAGATTTCTGGTAATTTGCATCAGCACCCGTTTGGCTGACTAATACAGTTGGATATAACTTTTCTGTAATTTAACACCTCTTTTAAAAAGTAAAGCTTATTATAAAGAAAAGAAAAACACAACTTATTTTCTTAAACAGGAAACCAGAAAAAATTGTCTTGGGGGATAATATTGGGATGAAAGAACATCATGGAGAGATTTGCAATTTAGGAGGTCAATGAAATATAGTATCACTTTAACTTTTGTAGATAGTGGGAAATGAGAATCTCTGGAGAAGGAAAACTGAATATAAATAAGGTAGAAATGGCAAAAAATGTGTCCTGAATGACAAAAATCTTGTATTTAAATTTGCCTGGATTATAGAGCAAAATAAACAGGATAAAATTACATATCTATTGCCATTTAAGAAAGTCAAAGATATTTTAATGACAACAAAATTTCCAATGAATGTCAGTAAAAGCAGCAATAATCATAAAAAATATATTTGTGAATCCTTAACCTGCTGTAATGTACACTATGCATAAGTGTATAATAGTGAATATCTCAGTTTGCCAAACACAGAGAGCCCTGGGTTCATTCCCATATGCTTTGTTACTTTTTTTGCAGGTTTTCAAATATTTCTTTATGCTCGCACAGTGTCCTTTTATATCCTTTATCTCTTCAGCCATATTTTCCCTTGTCACTCTAAATTTATTAAGGAGGTTTGTGTGGACATGATTTATTATTTTTTAAAAAAATCCTTAGTCTCAACTAGATTCTTGGTTTGTTCCTTTGATTGGGCCATATCTCCTTTTTTTTTGGTATGGATTTTTATCTTTTGTTGATACCTAGGCATCTGTTTATATTGAGGATTTGCTCTGTTGATCTTGATTACAGGTCTTATTTCATAGCTCTTCTTTGATTTTTAGTTTAATTTTTTTTTTCTGAAATGTTAATGTTCCCCTGTTTAGTCAAAACTAAAGCTGAGAGGCACTAATGGGACTCAAACAGGTTTACTCTTCATGGGACGAATCAGGAGAAACCATCTTTTTTTCCTTCATTTTCCAAGGAGGACAGCAAATGGTGCTCCTTGGCAAATCCTTCCATATTGATGAACCCTTCAATTTCCTTTGGCTCTTCTGAACTAGTTAGTTCTGGTGGTTACATTCACAAAAGAGAAACCACATTCAGCCCTCTGTCATACCTTCTTTCTTTCTAGGGAAGAATCTGTTCTTTCCCTTCTTCATTGGCTGCTCAGCTACAGATTTTACCAAGGATGTTCACCTCAGTAGTGGGGGATTCCCAGCGGCAGGGGTATCAAGTCATGATTGTCCTTTTGACCTCTCTGTCTCTCCATTCCAGTAGCTCACAGATGTGTGAGGCATATTCCTGGTCTGCAAAGGCCAAAAAAACAATGCACAGCATCCAAGGAGAAGCACGAGGAAAAGGCTGATAAATTATGGTAAAGAACAACAAATTACTCTACTTGAGGTGTACAAGTGCCCATCTTCCACTGTTATGGTAGGCTTGCATGAGGTACATCCCCAGCTTAGCTTGCTAATGAGAGAAAGGGTTAAGGAAAGCTTCTTCACCAAGAAGAGGGCTGGACATGGAAGATCACTTATCATAGCTCCTGATTAATGAATTCAGATCACTGTGAGACTAGTTCTGAGGGAAGTTCAACACACCACAAATGAAAACTGCAGCAGAGATTTAAGGTGTCATGCTTCCTTATGGGTGAGGGAGAAGTTTGTTGAAGGCTGCATTTGTTGGCAAGGCCAAGAGTTCACATATTGGGGAGCCATGAAAGAGCTTTTGGTCCCATATGATCCCCTCCACAGGGCTCTTTGGAATTGTTCTGAGTGTCTTTTGTAGGTTCCAGGCCCCTTTTCATCTGGGAAAGCCTGTCTTGGGATGTGCTTTCCTGTGTGCTGTTATTCCCAGAATTTGTCCTCCAGGCAAAATCAGCTTGAAACCATAAAAGAAGTGTAAGAAACTTTAAAGGCAGAGCCTGAGGCAAAAACTTACAGGCTTCAAACACGCAAGAGAGGAAGGCCTATCTCCTGAAAAAAAAAAATGGTAACTGAAATCCTTTAAACAGGGGAAATCCAAAACAATGGATAATCAAAGCCCAGGACAAGATGGAGGCCCAGAAATACAGGGAAAACTCTGCAGAGTGAATTTGACTTAGGCAAACTGGAATTCCTGATAGGCAAGTTGAAGTGAAAGGATATCTCTGTCTTATCACCAGCTGGTTGCAAAATCATGAAACAGACATCTCAGAAAATAAATCTAAGAGATAACATTTTAAAATATACCTATGGACTATAGTTAACAGCAATACGGTAATATGCTTACATGAATGCCAAAGATATACTATGTTAATAATAGGCGATATGGAAAAAATATGCCAAATGTATACTTTGGACCATAGTTAGTGGCAATAGTCTGATGATATTATCCAACAATCTGTAACAAATGTTCCACAATGCTGTGGTTTGTTGGTGAAGGGTTGTTGTATGGGATTTCTACATATGTGCAGGATTGTTTTGTAAGTTCACAACTTCTGTAATAAAAATATATTCAAAAATATATTATAAAAATATTAAAATGTACAGAATTCAATACAAGAATACAAAAAAAACAAACAAACAGAGAAACAGGAAATCATTGCTCATCCAAGGAAGAGAATAAAATTCCAGAAAACTCTAAAAGAATAAGAGAATATGGAAATTCCAGAAAAAGCATTTAAAGTAAATGATCTTCAAATTTCTCAAGTAGATAAAGGAAAATACAGAGACAGAACTAAAGGATATCAGGAAAACAATTAATGAACAATATGAAAATCTTAGTAAAGAGATAGAAATTATAAAAAGGAACCAAACACATCTATTGGATTTTAAAAACACAATAACTAAAATGAAAAATACCCAGGAGGTTTTCAAGAGCAGACTGGGGATGGCAAAAGAAAGAACCCATGAACTTGAGACAAGATACCAGAAAGGAGTCAGATGGAGCTTATTTTTAAAAAATAATTTAAAAAAGCAAAAACAGCCTAAGACAGCACTGTGACACTGTTAAGTGTACCAATATACATATTATTGGAGTTCTAGATGGAGAAGAAAGGGAGAAAGAGGTAGAAAGGATATTAAAAAATAATGATAATGACAGAGAACTTCCCAAACTAAAAGAAGATATGAATATGAATATCCAAGATCCCAGAGAGCACCCAACAGGATAACCATGAATACAAATGATCCCCATAATATATTGACAAAGAACAAGGAAAGAATTCTGAAAGCTGCAAGAGAAAAGCAACATTATATACAAAAGAGTCCCCAAAAGATTAAGTGCAAATTTTTTTTTACAGAAACCAAGGTTCCAAGAAGGTTCAAATGTTTAAAGGGTTGAAAGAAAACTACTGCCAACAATGAATTTTATATAGGATGAAACTGCCTTTCAAAAATAAGGGAGAGATTAAGACATGCCCAGAGACAAAAAAGCTAAGGGAGTTCATCTCCACTAGACCTATACTATAAGCAATGATATAAGGAGTTCCTAAGACTGAAAGAAAAGGACCCCAGCCAATGTTTCAAAGCTGCATACAGAAATGAAGACCTAAAGTAAAGATAACATTTGGTTAATTATAAATGCCAGTCTTATTTTAGTATATTGTTTGGTATATATCCCTACTTCTTACTTACTAAAGGGGCTAAAATGAAAATGAAAAAATAGGAATGACAAATCTATGGTTTTGAGTATACAATGTACAAAGATATAATTGAAAAAAAAGTACAAAATGAATG
>JAQZBX010020096.1:12909-33378 GCA_029593785.1 Cabassous unicinctus
AAAAAAAAAAAAAAAAAGCCAAATAAATACAAAAAGAGTTATTAACATTAGAATTGAGGCCAAATGTGATAGTTTGAAGTTAGTTTTATGAACCCTTAAAAAAGAACCAATCCATTCTTGTAGGTGTGAGTCTCTTTTGATTGGGAAATATCAGTGATGCATGACTCAGGGTGAGTCTCCACCCTCTGACTGGGTCTGATAAAAATGGAAATGAAAGAGAGACACACTCAGATAAACAAGTCACCATATTTGATCCTGTGATGTGAGAGAAAGGACTCAATGGTCACCAAGAGCTCAGCTGCAAGGAGAGAAATTCCCAAGAACCTCAAAGAGATGAGGTCCAGGGAGATAAAAGCCATATGCCTGAAATCTTGTAGCTGTACTTAAGAATAAAGCAGAACAGCCAAAAATGATAGAGGAGGCCTAGAAAGAGGAAAACCCTATGATTGGTACCCCACAGTTGAGCTCTTAGAGAATGGAGATTCTAGAGGGGAAGGCAAAGATTGATGGCCATCTTTGCCATGCTGCAGGATGCTATGCTGTTCAGTAGCTGACTTTGGTGAGAAAGCATCTCTGATGGTGCCTTGATTTGGACATTATATGCTCTCAAAATGTAAGATTATTTTTCCTAAATAAATTTCCCAAATTAAAAGCAGACCCATTTCTCATATTTTCCATTAGTAACCCTTTGGCAAACTAAAACATCATACAAAGATTAAATGGCAAAATGACAGAAGATAGTCTGACATCATGAATAGTACCTATAAATGTAGACACTAAACTCTCCAGACAAAAGACATAGATTTGCAGAATGGATTTTTTTAAAAGCTTAGCCAGCTATATGCTGGATGTAAGAGACCAAGTTTTAACTCAAAGATATAAGTAGGTTGAAAGTTAAAGGTGGGAAATTATACCATGCAAGTATTAACTAAAATAGAGTTCAGCAAACTATACTAATATTAGATAAAAGAGTCTATAAGTCAAAAAGGATTAGGAAGGACAAAATGGTCATTATATACTGATAAAGGGGTCAATTCAACAAGATGATGTAAATATTATAAATATATACACATTTAAGAGAGGAGCACCCAAAATTATATGAAGCAAATAGTGACAGATTTTGAGATAAAATGACAATTCTATATTAGTAGGAGGAGAATCTAACACTTCCAATATGAATAGAACTTCTATTCATAAGACCAATAAAGTAAATCATGACTTGAATGATACTCTAAACCAACTAGACCTAACAGACATGTATAGAACACTTAATCCCCTGGGAAAAAAAAAAACCAGAATACACATTCTTCTGAATTGCACAAAGATCATTCTCCAGGATAGACCATATGGTAAGTCACAAAAGAAGTCTCAATAAATTTAAAAACATTAAAATAATTCAATGTATATCCTCTGACCACAATGGAATGAAGCTAGCAATCAATAACAGAAGGAGAAATGGAAAATTAACAAATATGTGGAAATTAAACAACATATACTTAACCAATGGGTGAAAGAGGAAGTCACAAGTGACATTAGGAAATATCTTGAGGTGAATGAAAATGAAACATAACAATACTTATGGGTGGCATCGAAGTCAGTACTGACATGAAAATGTATACCTCTCAACACAAACATTTGAAAACCAGAAAGAGTTCAAATCAGAGATCTAATATCAAAACTGGAAGAACATGAAAAAGAAGATGAAACAAAAAGCAAAGTGAGCATAAAGAAGTATATAACAAAGAATAGAATGTTGAAAATGAAATCGAGAATAGAAAAACAACAGATAATCTAATATTAGTTCTTTGAAGAGATCAATAAAAGTGACAAACCTTTAGCTAGAGTGACAAAAATTAAAGAAAAAAGAGGGATGTAAATAATTAAAATCAAACATGAAAAGGGAAACATTAGGACTGATCCCACTGAAATACTAAAGACTATAAGAGGATACTATAAACAACTCTATGTTTATACGTTATATAATATATTATAAAAAGGACACATTTTTAGAAACACATAAACTACCTATATTGACTCAAGAAAAATTAGATCTCAACAAACAAATTACTAGTAAAGAAATTGAATTAGCAATCAAAAACCTCACAATCAAAAAAATATCGGGATCAAATGGTTACAAAGGGGAATTTCACTAAACATTCCAAGAAGACTTAACTACCACTCTGCTCAACCCCCTGCACAAGTAATTTAAGAGGATGAAACACTGCCTATTTCATTCTCTAAGGCCAACTTCTCTCCCATAATGAAGCCAGATATAGATAGCACAAGAAAAGGAATCGACAAACCAATATCTCATGACAACAGATGCAAAATTCATCAGTAAACTATTAGAAAACCTCATCCTTCAGAATGTTAAAAGAATCATACACTATGATGAATTGGGACTTATGCCTGACAAGTAAGCTTGGTTCAACAAAGGAAAATCAATGCTTGTACTACAGCGCATTAACAGAATGAAGAAATAAAAAAAACACAGGACCATCACAACTGATGCAGAAAAGTATTTGACAAAATCAAGAAACATTTCTTGATTAAAACACTTAGAACACTAGTAATAGTGGGAACCTTCCTCAACATGATAAATAGAACGTATGAGAAGCCCACATTTAACATACTACTGAATAGTGAACGATCAGGAACAAGAAAGAATGCCCACTTTCACCACTGTTATTCAACATTGTACTGGAAGTTTTTGGCTGAACAATTAGGTAAGAAAAAGAAGTAAAAGTATCCAAATTGGTAAAGAAGAATTAAAACATTTGCTATTTGGAGATGATGCCACTATACATGAAAAATCCTGGAAAACCTCAACAAAGTTCTAGAACTAATAATTGAATTCAGCAAAGTGTCAGGGTACAAGATCAGCACTAAAAACTCAGTAATACAAATGCATAAGTAAAGAACAGTCAGAAGAAGAAATCAAAAAGAAAAATCCATTCACAATAGCAACAAAAGATTTAAATATCAAGCTTTAAATCTAACCAAGGATGTAAAGACTTGTACACAGAAAATTACAAACATTGCTAAAAGAAATAAAAGGAAATCTATATACATTACAGAGTTCATGGATTGGAAGATTAAATATAACTAAGATGCCAATCCCACACAAAGCAATTTATAGATTCAGTGCAATCCCAATCAAAATTCAAACAACCTACCTTTTAGAAATAAAATAGCCAATCATCAAATTTATATGAAGTCATGAGTCCAGAATAGCTAAAGCCATCTGGAAACAGGAGAATAAAGTTGGAGGACTCACTCTTCCAGATCTTAAAACTTATTACAAAACGATAGTAATTAAAACAACACGGTAATGGCAAAAGGATCTATCTACTAATGAAATTTAATTGAGAGTTCAGAGATAGAACCACAGATCTCAGGCCAATTTATTATTGACAAGCCTGCCAAGTCTACTAAATTTGGAAAGACTAGCTTCTTCAAGACATGGTGCTGGGAGAACAGAATATCCATATGCAAAAGAATGAAACAGTACCCATATCTCAAACCATATACAAAGAAATTTACTAAAATGGATCAAAGACCTAAACATAACAACCAGAACTATAAAATTCAAAGAAGAAAATGTAGGGAAGCATCTTCAGAAACTTCTGTTTGATAATAGCTTCTTAGAATTTACATGCAAACATAAGCAACAAAGGAGAAAATAGATCAATTACACTGCAATAAAATTTAAAAACTTTTTTTTCATCAAAGGACTTTATGCAAAGTGCAAAGATAACCTACTCATTGGGATAAAATATTTGGAAACCACATATCCCATAAGGGTTTAATATCCAGATTATAAAAAAGAAATCCTATAACAAAAATATAAAAGTTGTTACAACCCTTTTACCCTTGGCAAAAGATTTTATAGACATTTCCCCCCAAAAAAATCCAAATGGATAAAAAAAAAACATGGAAAAATACTCAGCATCATTATCTATTAGGAACGTGCAAATCAAAACCAAAATTAAATATCATTTCATAACCACTGGAGTGGCTACTATTAAATAAAAGAAAACTACAAGTGTTGATGAGGGTTGGAGTAATAGGAGCAGTTCTTGTTTGCTGGTGAGAATGTAAAATGCTGCAGCTTCTGTGGAGGGCATTTTGGCAGTTCCTCAGAAAGCTGACTATAGAATTACCATAATACTTAGCAATCCCTCTCCCAGGTCTATATCTAAAGGAGCTGAAAGCAACTCAAGCAGATATTGAGTACACCAATGTTCATAGTGGCATAGTCACAATTGCCAGAAGATGGAAGCAACCCAAATGTCCACCAATTGATGAATGTGTTGTAGGATATAGAAAACATCTCATCTGCCCCCCCCTCTAGCTCTTCCGGCACCCTATCAACCCTGACAGCCGCTCCCTATCCCCCTGCCCCCTGCCAACCCCCCTTTACATGGCCGCTAGGGCTAGGATAGAGAGCAGCTTCCCGCGTCTCTCAGCCGCCCAAGTTAAGAAAAGCCCGAGTCTCTCAACTGCCAGCGACGAGAACCCACGAATCCCCAACCACCATTCATCTTTAAACCCACCAATCCCTACCCTCCTCCCTGTTCGCGCCACAACCTTCCCGCCAACCCCACGCCCACCAATCAACAACCGTCACACCCCCCTTTGCCCTATAAAAGGTGTTGCATTTTCTGAATAAACAGACCTGCGCCATCAGCCTCGTCTCTGCAGTCGTCTCTCTCTGTGCCACGTTCGTCCTCCACACCCGTCACCCCCCACTGCGGGCCCCTCAGAGGCCCCCGATCTCCCCTCATCTTGAATGGATCAACAAAATGTGGTAAAAACATACAATAGAATATTATTCAGAGATAAAAAGGAATGAACTTGAGATACATGCAACAATATGGATAAACATTGAAGACATTTTGCTGAGTGAAATAAGCCAGACACAAATGACAAATATTGTATGACCTCACAGAATAAGCAAACTGATAACAATGAGAATCTAGAATATAGGTTACCAAGGACTGGATTGGAATGGGGATTCAATGTTTAATTGCAACAGTGTTTACATTTAGGTTTATTTTATTTTATATATACATTTTTCTTTTTTAAAAGATACTTAGATTACATAAATATTACACAAAAAATATAAGGATTCCTTGGAAAGAGTCTGCGGGTTTACAGAAATTCCATTTAAAAACTATATTTTTCCCATATGCCTACTATTGGTAACACTTTGTATTAGTATTGCAGTGTTTTTGCAGTTGAAAAAAGAATAATAAAATTGTCCTAACTATAGTCTATAGTATATAGTCTTGTGTTTCATTTTTCAATTTTCATTCTAGTAACACACATACCACTTGAAATTTCCCCTTTGACCACATTTACCTATATAATTCAGTGCTGTTAATTAAACACACAATATTGTACTACCGTCACTACCATCTATTTCCAAAGCACTGACAGAGTTGGACTCAGTTAGGGCTTCCCTACACATGGCTTATCTGCCCTTTCTATTTGAACCTATATTTGGGGCTGGAGCTGGTAAGTGTACATGTAAGAGACTGGAATCTTTGGGTTGTCCATGTGCCATCTGGGCCCTGAGCCTCAGCAGAGTTGCAACACATACTCTCCAGTTCATTGGAGTCACCCAGGACAACGGGCAGGGAGATGATGATGGACAACAGCCACGCCAGGTAATGGAGAGAGTCTGCAGCCACAGGCAGGATAATCCCATCCATCTTCTCCATGGGATATAAGCCCCCTCTCAATTGGAGGTGGAGGTGGAGTATCCACTCCAGATTCTTCAGGATGGAAGGAAGAGTTATGGACTAGAGTGGACTTACTGGTATTCTACCTTAGACATTTTGTGATTCAAGCAATGGAAGAAACTACAACATTCATATGGAGCCAGTGGTCACTGAAGGCTCTGGCGGCAGGGAGAGGAAAAAGCAGTATAATACACGGGCTTTTTCAGGACTTGGGATTTGTCCTGAGTGACATTGCAATGACAGATATAGGCCATTTTATGTCACCATGTAACATGCAGAACTGTGTGGGCGAGAGTGTGGTCTACAATGTGAACTATAGTCCATGCTTAATGGCAAAGCCCAGGATGTGTTTGTCAATTGCAATTAATGTGCCACATTAATGAAGGATGGTTATGTGGGAGGTTGTGGAAGGTGTGGGAGGTGAGGAGTATGGGAATCCTTATATTGTTTGTGTAATATTTTTGTAATCTAAGTATCTTTTAAAAAATTAAAAAATATATACAGGGATATATATTTTTTACTAAATATATAGTAAACCTACTACTTCTCTAATTAAAAACATTAACAAAAAATACATAAAGGAGAACTTCCTAAAGAAAAATGGGTTGAATTATATAGTTAGAAGGCCAATTCACTAGCTGATTACTATCTATCAAAATCAGAATTCCTGTTCTGCAGTTTGGATCCATAAATACTTCCCTGATTTATTTTGCAAAAACAATAAAATTACAAGCTAGGCACAACGTAAAATCATGTACAAAGAAAAGACTTGCTCATATTGTGATTTTGAAAACCATTAGTGTAGTCTGTATGATCAAACTACAATTTCAATTTATAATGAATATTCAACAGAATATAGTAAAATCAATCTATTCTAACTTTAACAATGATACATACTAAGTAAGATTAGTTTTTCAGGGTATTTATATTTCATAATTAGGAATTCTACTGATTTTATTATAGGATACAAAAGATACTGCCATATGTCTGATAAACTGACAAATATCAGATTACTGTGGTGGTTTGGAGCTGTATGTAATCCAGAAAAACATGTTCGTAAAACTAATTCATTCCTGTGTATAGGACTTTTTGATGAGGTTGCTTCAATTAAGTTTTGGTTCACCTCAATTATGATGTATCTTAATGTATCTTAATCCTGTTACTAGAGTCCTTTATAGTCAAATGAATTTCACAAAGAGAGAAAGCCACAGGAAGCAAGAAGATTAACATCAATGAAACCCAGATGAAGGAAGAAACCAAGGAACACTGCCATGTGCCTTGACACCTGATAGGCTCCTTAAAAGTTCCCAGGCAGTCAGTGCCAGAATGCCACTGTCTTTGGGGAGAAAGTATATGCTTGATGATGTCTTGATATAATTTTTATTCCAGCCTGAAAAGTGTGAGGTATAATTCCCAATGTTCAAGCTGAACCATTGCGTGGTATTTTCTTAAGCAGTAGAGGAAAATAAAACAATTACTCAGTAGCTGTATGTTTTATACACACACACACACACACACACACACACACACACACATACACATATGGCATTGTAGTGTCACAGATATATAGAGCACAGATATCAACCCTCACATTTATGGCCAATTGATTATTGACAAGGGACCAAAGGCCACTCAACAAGGAAAGAAGAGTTTTTTTTTTTCAAGGACCAGTGCTAGGGAAACTGGATATCCATTTGCAAATAAAAGAAGGAGGACCCCTATATCATAGCTTTGTTGGTTAGGCTAATGTGTCACCTTGGCGAGATAGTTGTGTCCAGGTGTTTGGTCAAGCAAACACTGAGCTAATTGTAATACAAGACCATTTAAGGACTTTGGTCACCAGTGAGTTTACTGTATGGTTGGCTGATTACATCTGCATCAATCAAGGAGATTGCATCAGCAATGGGTGATGCTTTTATCCAATCAGTTGAATGTCTTAAAAGGGAAAGTGATTTAAACATTCGGAGAGAGTTTCCCAGCTCATTTTTGGTCAGCCAACTTCTCCCAGAAACTTTCCAAGGACCTTTCATTGGACTTTCATTGGAGCCCCTTGTTTGCAGCCTGCCTGTGGAACCTGGACTTGTTCATCCCCACGGTTGTGTGGGAGACTCTTATTAAATCTCATATTATTGACAGATATCTCCTGTTGATTCTGTTTCCTGAGAGAACCATGACTAATAAAAATATCAATGCAAAATGGATCAAAGACCTAAGCATAAGAACCAGAACTACCAAAACTTTAGAAGAAAATGTAGCACAACATTGTCAGGACTTTTTTGCAGGTAATGGCTTTTTAGATTTAACATCCGAAGTACAAGCAACAACAACAAAAAAAGAAGCAAAAAATAGTTAAATGAAACCTCATTAAAGTTAAAAATATTTGCAGCTCAAAGGGCTTTACCAATCAGCCAAAACATTCAGATAAAACTAAACCAATAAAGTTTTAATATTCAGAATACAGTTTTAAAATTCTTTCAATTAACAACAAAAAGTTAAGCAACCCAATTAATAAATGGGCCAAATACTTGAATAGACATCTACCCAGAGAAGATATACAAATATCCAGAAAGCACAGGAAAAGATGCTCAACATTGTTAACCATTAGGGAAATACAAGTCTAAACCACAATGAGTTACCATTTCACACTCATTGGAATAGCTGCTATTTAAAAAATGGAAAATAGCAAGTGTTGGAGAGGGTGCAGAGAAATAAGAACACTCACTCATTGATGGTGCCAATGTTAAATGGTCAGTTGCTCTGGAAGATAGTTTGGGGATCTTCAGAAATCTAAGTATAAAACTACCATGTGATGAGCTAATCCCATTACTATGCATTTGTTACATAGACCAAAGATCTTTTCACACGTTTATAAGAGCATTATACATAATCGCCAAAAGATGGAAGCAACCCAGTGTCCATCAACCCATGAATAGCTAAATAAAATGTGGTGTAAGCATACAATGGATTATTGTTTAACCATAAAGTGGGATGAATTCCTGATATATGTGACAATTTAGATGAACCTCTTGTTGCATTAAATAAGCCAGACAAAAGTGAACAAATATTGTATGATATCACTGATTTGAAATAAGTAGAATATGCAAACTCAGAGTAAGAATATAGCTTGTAGGTTATCAGGGAACAAGGTGGGAAGTTATGGCTTAAAATGTACTAATTTCTTACTTTGTTCTAAAATACAGGGGTTAGAATCTCGTGAGTACATAAGGAGTGCCAAATACAAAACATACAAATATGTTAAATCCTCAATATTAATGCATGTAACTATTAACCTTTTTCTTCAAAAATTAAAACTTAACAGTTGCCATAGGTTCAGAGAGGAGAGGGAGGAAAGAATGGGTGGAACATAGGGCATTTGGGGGGGCACTGGAATTGTTCTGCATGATCTCAAAGTGACTGATAGAGGCCAGTATACAATTTGCCAGAATCTATAAAAGTATACAGTGCAAAATATAAGCTATAATGTAAACCATTGACCATGGTTAGTAGCAATGCTTTGATATTTGTTCATCAATTGTAACAAATGTACCATACTCATGTAGGATGTTATTGGTAGGAGAAGATGTTTGTGGGGCAGTATATGGGAATCCCTATATTTTTCTGTGACTTTTCTATAAACTAAACCTTCTTGCAAAATAAAGCAAAAAAAATAATAATAAGCCACTTGGGTAACATATATAAGAAATTTTCAATATACATAAAAAATAACAGATCTTACAGGGATGACAAATGCAACTTTTGAATTTTTTAATTCTCATTTTTACTTTCTTTTATTTTTATGCTTTGTTTTGGGGAAGGTTTTGGATTGCAGAAGGTTTGCCACTGGGGCAGGGAGGATCAGTGGTGCAGGGGGCTGGTTGTGGGGGGATATGTGGTGATGGATGCACCTGAGGCATGCCTCTATGGAATATGAAAGTGTTCAGTGGCCATTGGATTTTTTCTCAGTGGGTGGAGACCCAGACCATAACCAACAGAATATTGAATTCCTATCTTGGGGAGTCCTGTTACATTCTTTAATAGAGTGGGAAGAGTCTCTAGAGTATATGGATAGTAACTAGTGAAGGTGGACAGACCAATATGTCAGGCCCTTTATATTGATGATTGTACTTATGAACTTTGTTCTTGGGAAACTGAAACTTAGACTAGTAATATATATTGCCTGAGTCACCTCCTGAAAGCCTCCTTGTTGCTCAAATGTAGCCACTCTCTAAGCCAAACTCAGCATATAATCTCACTACTTTCCACCTACATAAGACATCACTCCCAGGAATGAGTCTTCCTGGCACCAAGGGATTATTATCAAGCACCAATTAGCAATGCATTAAGAAAAAGACTTTGATCAAAAAGGGAAAATATTAAATGAGTTTTTATGGCTAAGAGATTTCAAAGGGAGATGAGTGGCCATTCCAGAGGTTATGCTTAAGCACATTTCAGAAGGATCTCACTGACTGCCAGAGTAAACAGTGCCTCAAGCAAGGGTGCTTCTGATGGCTCAAGAAACTTCTAGACACTATAGGCAGGGTAGACAACCCCAGAAAATTGTCACCCCATCAATGAGCCTTACCTTGGAATATATGATAACCTATCTCCCCAATGTATCAGAGTTAGACTCATTTATAGTTTTCCCACACATGTTTTTTCTGTCCCTTTATTTAAGCCTATAATTAGCACTATTCTCATTAAATGTATGTCCCATGGACTTAAATCTTTTGGGTGTTCATATGCCAGTTGAGTCCTGAATTTCAGCAGAGTTGCAACCAACACCTACCCTCTAGTTCATCAGATTCACCCAGAAAAACTAAAAAGGTTGATAATGGACAATGCCAATCCCTAAAAACAGAGAGTATCTACAACTATAAGCATGACAGTTCTATCCATCTGCTCCATGGTATCTTAAGCCCCCTCTCAATTAGAAGCAAAGTGGGCTTCACCATCCCAAAGTCCACAAGATTAAAAAATGAAAAAACATAAGGGGGGGATGCAACTATGGACTAAAGTAGACATTTTTATTCAAGTAATAGAAGAACTTGTAAGATTTATATAAAGGCAGTGATCACCATAGATTCTGAGGAGAGAGAGAGGGAAGATCAGGTGTAACATGGAGCATTTTGAGAACATTAGAATTATTCTGCATGACATTGCAATGACAGATACAAGCCATTATACATTTTGTCCAAACCTATAAAATTGTGTGGTGCAAAGTGTACACCAAACTATAAATTATAGACCATGGCTAGTAGCAAGGTTTAATATGTGTTCATCAATTGTAACAAATTTACCACCCTAATGAAAGATGATGTTAATGGAGGAAAGTGTGAGGGGGGAAGGTGGTGGAGTATATGGGAATCCATATAGTTTTCATGTAACCTTTATGCAATCTGTTGCTTCTTTAAAAATAAAGAACAAAATGTACCAGGTTCTTATGTGGAATGATGGAAATATTTGGTAATGGATGGTTGTGATGGTAGCACATTGTGAAAACAATTAACAGCACTGAATTATGTATCTCAATGCAATTAAAAGAGGAAGCATTCAGATTGTATGTATGGTAACAGCATAAATATTTTTAAAAATTCATGGAACTACACTGCACAAACAGTGAATACTACTTAAACATGGGTTATAGTTAATTACACAATTATAAAAATGTGCTGTCATCAGTTGTTACAAATCTTCCACACCAGTGCAATGTGCTAGTAAAAGGGCAGTATATGGGAGTCCTGTATTTTATGCATGATTGTTCTGTAAAACCACAAATTCTCTGATAAAGAATAAAACAATCAAACCTCAAATAGAGTGAAGATACTTGAAATAGAAAATTAAAAATATTAGTGAAAATCAATGGAAGAAAGGGCTGTCTTGAAAATCAATTTTAATAATAAAATTGAAAATAATTAGCCATACTGACTACAACAAAGAGATGATTTACAAGAACAAATAAAACAAGAATTGATAATGAGGAGCTTACTGTTGATGTTACAGAAATCAGGTATTATAATAGAACACTAGGAGCAATTGTATATCAATATATTAGATATTTACATGAAATGTAGAAATTTATAAAATCACACAACCTCCCAAATTATCTTAGAGGAAATAGAGATTCTGGACCGATCTCTAAAGTGGTCGATTAAGTCTGTATGAACCACAGAAAATCGTGCTCTTGTAACTGGTCCATTCCTGTGGGGGTGAACCTGTTACAGGCAGCATGTTTTGATTAGATTACTTCAGTAAGGTATGATTGAGGGTGTATCTTAATCCTCTTACTGGAGTCCTTTATAAATGTGATGGATACTGAGACAGGGGAATGCAGAGACACACAGGAACTCAGAGAGAAAATTCCAGTAGCTGACAAAGGAAAAACCGCAGGAGCAGAGAAAGAAAGCCTCAAGAGCAAGGACCTAAAATCAACAGATCTTGGAAAAGAGGAAGCCAGAAACTGAAACAATGATACCCAGAAGAGGAGTGAGTGATCAGCAGATGCTCCAATGTGCAGGTCTTTGGGGAGACAGCATGGCTTGATGATGCCTTGATTGGAACTTTCATCGTCTCAGAACCGTAACCTACTAACCTAAATATCCTCTTTGTAAGAGTCAACGTATTTCTGGTATATTGCCTTGGCTGCCTTTAGCAAACTAAAGCATACATCATATAAAGTGAATGTATCAGTACCGCATTTTAACAAGTTTTGTACCCAAATAAGCATCGACTAGGGTGGTGAAATTTACCACAGAGAATCCCAACTACACAAAGCAGGTTAACACAGTGGAAAATAAAGACTCAATTTTACTTGAGGGTTGAAGATTTACAACACTGTGGAAGAAGGCACAGGTGTAGTTAATGGAAGCAGAAGGATAAATGAAGACATCATATAAATAGCAGTAATGAATAGTTTTATTGATTAGGGGCAATTAAAATTAGGCATATTCCAAAATGTCAATAAAGACTGAAAAAGAAGATTTAAATAACAATTATATTTATGTACTATTTTGAGGCTTCTCTATTCAAATCATTTTTATACAGGCTGACATATTTTTCCAGTATCAGCATTGACTGTCTTCTGTCTCTAGGGGAGGCACAGCTCCAGAAGCAAGAAACTGTGATCTAACTAAAAATAATTTCTGTTAATTGTGGTTTAGAATACAATGGAATAATTGTAATTTGATTTAATTCATGTCCCTAGATTTCCATAGATGGCAAATGCTATAATTACAAATGGAAACAGGAGACATTTGATTTGAACATACATGTATTTAGTACTAGAGTTCATATAGCTGGCTAAAATATAAAACTGAAAGGTTCTTGATGCTGATCCTTTTGAGCAATTTGATGACTCTGCAAACCTTATAGCTGTTATTAAAAGTGACACTTTATTTTTCATTTCTCTTAAAGTTGGTCTATATTTCACACTCAAATAACATAAGTGAGATACTGTTAGCAAAACGTGTGCAATGAGGATTATTTTCCCTTAGTATGTAAAGATCGCACTGATCTAATAAAATGAACTTTTCATTAAATGTGCCTTAGGTAGACTGAAAACTGGTGAATGAAGAATGTGAAACAGTCTGGCCCCATTGTCACAACACTTTGGGTGTTCTTGGGCTGCATGTGTTCCAATGGACACTGAAATTGAAACAGTTTTAAGATATTTTGATTTTCTAAATATATCTAAGTCCATCACAAACATATGTTTTGTTCTTATGGATGGAACAGATAAGATTATTCTCATATGATGGTGTATAACAGTTAAAGTCATTTAGACTACTTGCATTCAGAACACAGCATTGTTAAAACACTATCAGGAAGGCTTCATGATAATGAATGAAAATATCAAGAGGATCTGATGGTTAAATAATGAAGTAAGCTTTTGGAATCCAGAATAATTTTGTTAATGCAGTACTTGAAGTATAACCCTGGGACTTGTTAAGTTGATTAGACAACTAATAACTATTATGTAACTCATCCTTGGACTTGTGTCTTCTAAGTAGCAACCTAAACTAATCATCATGGGTCTTGCGGCTAACACTCATTAATCAGACATACAATGAAAGCAAATATCCTTTGGGAAACTGACAGGCCAAGAAGTCAGTATAACATTGGTACTGAGATTACCATAGGTCCTAAAGCACCTGCTAGAATAATGTTCCAAGAAAGAAGGAAAGAGGAGCCAAAATATGTTGGAAAAATTGTGAGGCTAGAAGTAAAACCTGGCTCATTGTATGAAATGGGAGAATTTCTAATACTTAAATTATATAATTATTTTTACCTGGGTTCTGTCAATTATTTTAAAAAACATATCAACCTAATATAGTGTCTTAATTTGTTGAAAAGTTAGAATAATATGTCTCTACAAAACTCATCCAATGGATATTTTTGTTGTTAACATTGTTCATTAATTGACTTTGATACATTTTTTTTTAATTTGGGAGGCATAATATTTGATGTATCATGCAAAATATCCCTACCTTTAATATTTGCTATGTGCCATTTTGCCCATTCTATACTAGAATCTTTCAGAGAAGACACACCTTAATATGCATTCCATTGCACTAATCCCTATCAACCTGTATATATAAACAGCAACAAACAAAACAAAACAATGACAAACTCTAAAATGACAGTAAATCCCTATCAACCTGTATATATAAACAGCAACAAACAAAACAAAACAATGACAAACTCTAAAATGACAATAAATCTGCCTCATTAGTATTTTTAAGGGATTTTCACCAAATAGATTAACAGACCACTAAACACATTCATAAATGAGAACAAAAAATTATTTTAAAATGATGAGAGACTAATGCTTACAAGAGAATCACATGCAAAACAGAAAGAAACAAATTATTTATGTACCCAAGAAGAAAAAAAGGAAACTAGAAGTGATGGAATAAAGATAATTTATGCAAAGGAGAAGCCAGAGAAGGGAACAAGAGATTTCAAGCAAAAATAATGTGATCGATTGATCCCCATGAAATGTTGATTCAATATATCTATCTCTCATTGTGTTTCATGCATGTTCAAGATGAGAATGCCAAAGAAGAATTATCAGTTCAGGAGTAGTAAATAACCCTAACTGAGTATATTTCTGGGAGATCCTCAGGAAACTTATTATTTTTTTGGCCATAGAATTTTTCTAAACCTTTTTCCATTCCTTCTGTTTGAATTTTCATCAGCCATTCACTTATTGCTTATTCTGGAGGAGAAGCCTCTCTTTCAGATGATCTAGTATATTCTGTTTGCTTTGGCTGAAATTTTGCCTTTTTCACAATTGTTGTAAAGTTACATTGAAGAAATTAAGAGGTCATATAAAGGCTATGAATTAACACAATCAGGGATATATTTCAAAACCCAAATGTAGATTCAATTTTTTATGTACAGTGTTACTCAGACAGAGAACTGAAAGTAAACATGAAAATAGATTGTCTCTGCACCACAGTAAGGTATGTAATACTGTACCATAGAATATATGTTATATATATATATATATATATATATGCATACACACGTGCACAACTACATCCAGAGATCGATAGAAGATAGATAGAAAGAAAAATAGATAAAGATAGATGATAGATAGATAGATTCTTCAAATAACCTCAAAGCACAGCATTATACTATGAAATAGTTAGATCATAACCTATGGTCTTGCACTTATAATTTGTAAATGTTTTGAATCATGATTTTTCAGAAATGAAGCATATAGATACATTGAATTGCAGATTCTCATTAAGTATACTATGCCCATCACATTGGATGGTGCATTGGACTTTAAAAATGGATGTGGCTTTTACTATCCTATGAAAACATAGCTTCATATTCAGTCAATGGAAGAATAATATTTATAATCCAATCTTGCAGGCTTAAAAAATAGTCAAATAATCTAAGAAAGATGAAGAAATGTTTTCTGCTGTTTAATAAATATTTAATAAATCCAAAAAAAAGTGAATGAGAATCAATTCAAGCTAACATCTTCAAAGAAAGCCTTACACTCCAGGCTTCAGGAAAAGAGGTTCCAGTTAGAATTCTCTTCATACAATACCAAAACTAACTTTAAATAATTTATTGAATTTCAAAATTAAGAGTTTCTGAATTGAGTTACAAAAGTAAAAAAAAAAAAAAAATTGTGGATATTTACTGATAAATAATTCCAACTTGTCAATATAAGTTGCAAATATATGTCTTCATGAAATCTTGCTTAATATATTTATGCTCAGTAATTTTAATATGCTATTGTTACGAATTTTATTATTAAATGAAAATATCACATCCTCTGGCAAAGGTTAAAATCTTAATTACTTTTCATTTTAATGGTAATGATTCAAGAATCTATTCATTAAGTAATCATGAATGATGCAAGTTTGAGAAACCTTGATCTACACCATTACCACATGACTGTATAAAAATAAAAATTCCAAGGATATACCTAACCATTTTGATGTTATGCTAAATATGGATATATAAATCATAAATATAAAAAAAATAAGGCTAAACATGTAGATAGATTTGGCTATTTCTTGAGGAGAAAACTCATTTTATAGATTTATTACCTCACTACAGAACATTGAATAATGTTTTTTTTGTTCATTGAAATCACAATGAAAATTCCAATGTGGACTTCTCAGAAGATGGCATTGGAGAAGGTAGGCAGGGCTCAACTCTCTTACAAAAGCAATGGAGGCCCCAAACCAAGTACATTACAAGTTTTAGTATACACATATTATTTAAGTATGTTCATGTATGAATGATATATTTGAATAATTTTTTTAAACAAACACACACATGCAAATGGAGGGGGAAAAAAAGCTGACTGAGGAAGTTGCTTTGGGGAACTGCAGACAAGGAAATTTCTGCATTGTCCAGGAAGGTGAGGGACAGAGAGACAAAGAAGTTGAAACAAAAACCATAAGTTACTAGCACCTGCACCTGGGAATAAGACCCATCTCCAACTCCGAAATTGCACAACCTGGATAAAACTTGTTCCTCACTGCAGCTGACTGAGAAGGGAGCAGACATCTTTCTCTCTGGTAAGTGGGAGGTTGTGGCAGACAGCAAAAAGAGGTTTCTCCTCAGTGGGTGCAATCAGCAGATACTCATTTGAATCTCAGCTCTGGCCAGACCAGAATCATGGACAAGTGGAGGTTGAAAGAGATACCTCTGTGGAATGATTTGCTGAAGACTACCTTTTGAGTCAGACTGGAAAGACTGCAAGAAGAACAAATGCTTTTGGGCGTCTTTCATATCCCAAACCCTTTGAATATGATGTGCACCCTTTTAGTGGAGTAAAAGACAAGGGCAAGAGACTTGCAGAAGAGCATAAAAATTATTAGTAAAGATTATATAAAGGGTAAAAAGAGAGACATTATAAAGATACAATAGAAAGTCAAAGGGCAAAACTGGATGAAGTAAGTAATGCCTTCACAGTAGTAATATTGAATTCTAATGGAGTGAAATCAACAATCAAACATATAAACTTACAGAATGGATAAAAATATGAGCCATTTATATGCTGTCTACAAAAGACTTGCCTCAGAGGTAAGAAAACAATCAGGTTGAACCTAGAAAGTTGAAAAAATATACTCAATACAAATAGTAAAAAAAAGTGTTTGGAGTAGCTATACTAATATTGGACAAAATAGATTTTAAATGCAAAACTGTTAAAAGAGATGTTGAAGGTCATTACATATTAATAAAAAGGGCAATTCACAAAAAAAGAAATAACTGTATTAAATGTTGATGCACCTAACCTGGTTGTCCCAAGATACACGAGGCACACTGACAAAACTGAGAGGAAAAATAGACATTTCTATAATAATAGTTGGAGACTCCAATACACCACTCTCAGCATTGGATAGCACATCTGGACAAAAGATAAATAAGAAAACAGAGAGGTTGAAAAATATAATAAATGAACTAGACCTCCCAGATATTTAGTGTATTACACCCCAAAACAACAGGATATACATGCTTCTCAAGTGCTTATGTATCTTTTTTTTTCTTTCTTCTACTTATGTATCTTTTTCCAGGATAGACCACATGTTGGGTCACAAGACAGGTCTTAATACATTTAGAAGGACTGAAATTATACAAAGAACTTTTTCTGATCATAATGGGATGAAGCTAGAAATCAATGACGGGCAGAAAAATGGAAAATTCATAAATATATGAAGATTAAACAACAAAGTCAAATAATCAGTGGGTCCAAGAAGAAATTGCAGGAAAAATCAGTAAATATCTTGAGACAAATAAAAACAGGAACACAGCATATCAAAAAGTATGGGATACAGCAAAGGCAGTGTTGAGAGGGAAAATTATTGCCCTCAATGCTTACATTTAAAAAAAAAAGAGCTAAAATCAAATACCCAACTGTACACCTGGAGGAACTAGAAAAATAACAGAAAACAAATCCCTAAACAAGACAAAGGAAAGAATTAATCTGATCAGAGAAAAAATAATTGGAATTGAGAACAACAACAAAAAAATTGAATCAACAAAACCAAAAGTTGGCTTTTCAAGAAGATTAAAAAATTAAAAACCCTTAGCTCACTAACAAAGAATGAAAGAGAGAAGATGCAAATAAATAAAATCAGAAATGAGAAGGGCAAATTACCACTCATAACACAGATAAATGAGATCATAAAATAATACTATAAATAATATGCCAACAAATTAGACAATGTACATGAAATGGACCAATTACTAGAAACACAAGAACAAACTACACTGAACCTAGAAGAAATAGAAGACCTTAACTCACCAATCACAAGAAAAGAGATTGAAACAGTCATCAAAAACATCCTCAAAATGAAAAGCCCATGATCAAACAGTTTCATAGAATTCTTACAATTGCTCAAAGATATTCTAATACCAATCTTTCTCAAGTTCTTCTAAAAAAAATTGAACATGTGGAAACACTACCAAACTTACTCCATGAATCAACACCACCTTAATAACAAAGTTAGATAAAAAATAGTATGAAAAAAGTAAATTACAGTCCAATTTCTCTAATGAATATAGATGTAAAAATCCTTAACAAAGCACTAACACAATGAGTCCAAAAGCATATTAAAAGAATTATACATCATGATCAAGTGAGTTTTATCCCAGTTTTGCAAGCATCATTCAACACAAGAAAATCAGTTAGTGCATTAAATTATATTAATAAATTGAAGAAGGCAATAATGTGGTCATCTTGATTGATGCAGAAAAGGCATTTGACAAATACAGCATACTTTCTTGATTAAAAAAAAAAACAAAAAACAGCATCCCAAAAGATAGGAATCAAAGAAATATTTCACAGCATGCTAAAGTGCTTATAAAAAACCCACAGCTAACATTATACTCAATGGTGAAATACAGAAAGTTTTCCCTCTGAGATCAGGAAGAAGACAAGGATGTCCACAGTCACCACTGTTATTCAATATTGTGCTAGAAGTTCTAGCTACAGCTATTAGGCAAGAAAAAAACCAAAACAATAAAAGGTATCCAAACAGGAAACAAAAGAGTAAACTTTCACTATTCACTAGCAATATAGTCCTATACATAGGTAATCCACAAAATTCCACAAGAAAACTACTGGAACTAATAGACGAGTTAAGCAAATTGGTGGAATATAAGATTAATATGAAAAAATCAGTAGGGTTTCGGTAGATCAATACATCTAGACTGCATCTAAATCTGAGGGGAAAGTCAGGAAAAAATTCCATTTATAATAGTGCCTAAAAGAATCAAATATTTAGGGGAAAAAACTTTTCCAAGGACAAAAAAGGTCTGCATTCAGAAATTTAGAGATATTGGTAAAAGAAACCATTGAAGACCAAAATAAATTGAAGGATATTCCATGTTTATGTATTGAAAGACTAAATATTGTTCAGATGTCAATTCTACCCAAACTGATTTTCAAATTCAGTGCAAACCTGATAAAATACCCAAAGAAATGTTTTGCAGAAATGTAAAGGCGAATTATCAAATTTATTTGGAAGGGTAAGAGGACCCAAATAGGCATAAAATGTCTTTAAAAAGAATATTGAAATTAGAGGATTCTCACTTCCTAACTTTAACATATATTACCTAGCTACAACGATAAAAACAGCATGGCAGTTGCATAAAGATAGACTTATTGACCAATGGGACTGAATTCAGAATTGAGAAATAGACTATCACACTACAGTTAAGTGATTATTTTATTTTTATTTTTTTAATTTTAAAGAAGCTTTACATAAAAAGTATCGGGCATTCTCATATTCTCCACCCCCTATCCCTCCCATGCTTTCCCACATTAACAACATGTTTCACTAGTGTGGTGCATTTGTTACAATCAATGAACACATATTGAAGCATTGCTTCTAACCATGAACATAGTTTACATTATAGTTTACACTCTGGCATGCACAAGGTTATAGGTTATGACAATCTGTAAAATGTCCTGTATCTGTCATTGCAGTGTCATGCAGGACAATTCCAATGTCCTGAAAATGCCCCCACGTTAGAATTATTCTTCCCTCTCTTTCCCCTCATAACCTCTGGTGGACACTGCCTTTCTATCAACCATCCCCAAATCCTCAAGATTGGAGAAAGAACAATGGACTAAAGTAGACTTCTTATTATTCTATTATAGATGTATTATTATTCTAACAATGAAAGAACTTTTATCATTGATTTCAAGAGATTTTGACAAGGCTGTCAATCCCACCCAGTTTGGTCA
>JAQZBX010020097.1:0-33551 GCA_029593785.1 Cabassous unicinctus
GCCCAATCACTTGAGCCACATCCACTTGAGCCTTTTAAAACAGAATGCTTGAAGAACTGCGGGGAGAGTTAGGGTCGCAGCAGGACAGTGAGAGGAACTTTCCAAGGAGGGGTAAGATGCCTCCATCTAGTGGATCCTGCACTCCAGAGGGCATAGGAGGGTGTGCGGTAGGAAACAGGAACAGAAAAGTGGGAGCCCCGGGGCCAAGTGGGGAGACAGAGGGACTCCCCGTTATCTCTGAGCAGCTGGGGGTGGGAGGCTGAGAGGATGAGAGCAGGAGGGAGGCTTCTGGCAGGGTTCCCCCTCCACCGCTCCCAGCCTCATAGGGGAACGGAGAGAGACAGCAGCACACTGCTGCTCGTGGTTCTTCCGAAGGCCTGAGACCTCGTCCACCTGGGCCTGGGGACTCGAACCCGAGTTAGCTGGGCACCTTCTCTCCATCACCTTGCTTGGTTTTCAATTCCACTTACCTATACTTATCTTTCCACTGTATTATTCCTTTGTTTTCTTGGTCCTTAAGTGGTTATATTTTTGGTTATTACCATAAGTCTGTTCAGACTTAACTGGGCTGAGGTGAGACCCAGGCATCAACATGAAAAAGCAAAACAAGCAGCAAACAACCTCCCTAGGTGCCCTGAAGGCCAGCCACCCGTCCCTGCCTTCCTCTTTGACTTGAACATGTACTTTTTATTCGTTTTCATAAACTGTGGCTCATCCCAGGCCTTGACACCATCATTCTTCAAGGTTTTTGATACTTACTCTACGCTTCCTTGATTTATATATCCAAACTTCCATCTTCTGCTCGTGCCTTTTTAAATTACGAGCTCAGAGAGCTCACTTGCAGCCACAGCGGTCTCTTTAGATGTCTCTTCCTTCCTCCTGGGATAATTTATGACTCCCCAGGTCTCTTTTTCACCAGTCGTCCTCATTTTGCCTCTGCTGCACCTGCTTTCAGGAAGTCCAGCACGCTGATGCCTGCCGCTCCCTTCTGTGCGTCACTAGGGATGCTTTTGACCACGAGTAGCAAAGAACTCCAATAAATACATCAAGTCACCTAGGAAGTCTAGAGCACTGGGGCTTCACACTTGGCAACATCAGCAGCGCCGGCCTGTCCTCGGGGCCCACGGCTTCTTCTCCCTACTTTGCGACCTCCCTGTCCTGGCTTTGCCTTCGGGCCAGCCCCTCCCTGGGTCTCAAGGTGGCTCTAGCTGGGTCAGCCATCACAGCCAGACCAAGCAACTTCTTTCTTCCAAGGCCTCCTTGGGAGTAAAGGAACCTGCCCTTGCTTCATTTGCCAGGATCGGTCCATACCCAGGCCCCTCTCAACCAGCCACATCAAAGGGAACGGGACCGCCTCAACGGGCTTTAGCCCAAGAGCTGGGTGAGGCCGCACCTCCTCGAGTCACATGGGGGAAGGGAGAAGCATTCCCCTCCCCTCCAAAAAAACCAGGGCTCAGCCGGTGAGGAAGAGGGGAATGCGGGGGAAGCAACCAACATCACGTCTTAATTAGATTTCATCATTACAAAAGCTAAGAGGGCACAACTCTGTTCCCTGCAGGCCCCTAACATTTCCATTTGAACAATTCTTTCCCTTTGGGTTAAAATTAAACCATGAGAAATTTTTTTTTTTTTTTTTAACTAAATGGTTAGGAACTGCCAGCAAGTCAACAGTGAATCGGCTTCTCTTCTTTTGGCAGAAGACATCACTAAGGTATCTTGCTTCAGTGTTTTCCTAATAGATTCAGGATAGAAGACAGCTGGCGAAGAAACGTATAGTATAATCCCAAAAGCCTATCTTCGCCTTTCTCCCCCGCTATTCAGGTCGTCCTCACCCACTCCCTCTCTCAGGCCTTTAGATTTCCATGTCTTCTTCACATATAATGCTGTTGTCACACCCTTTTTATTAGATGTATTTCTTTTGAACAACGCATACATGTATTTTTGTATTTTAGTGAATGAATCCCCATCTCAAATTTTGATAGATTTATATCTTATGTTCAAATGTCTGGTTCTTTGTTCATTGTCCAAGCTCTATATCCGGTATATTGATGTTTGAAGCCCCAAGATTCATTGGTGAATTATGGGGTCCTCTAGCTTTCCTGAAATCCATGGTTTATTTTTGAGCTCTTCCTACTTCTTGTTTGCCTTCCCTTTAAAAGTCCTGGGACACAGATTCATTGACATATTTTCTCCGACCTTTTTGAAAGCTATTTTCACAAAGCTTAAAGTACATGTTGATGCCTAGCACTATTTTCACTTTGACAGGCTTGCCTGTCAAGTCAGTTCTTCTTGGGCAAGAATGTAATGTTCTAGATGTTTCTTTAAAAGCAACCCTACAAAATAGGTAGTATTCTTATTTTACAAGTAAAAAGACTGAAGCTCAGAGGTGTAAGTGACTTGTTCGAAGTCATCCAGCCAATGCCAGGCCAGACTCCAAAGCCCAGCTATTCTCATGGCACTCTAAAATTGAGGACTGAGTGCCAGGATCAATCAGAGGAGATGTTAAAATTATCAGATTAAAAAAAATGCTGAGAAACCCCTGGGGAAAGAGGCACACTAATTAAATCTGAGGAACTCAGTTAAGCAGTGCTCCAGGAAGGGGGAATGGGAGGGAAACCCACCAGCCCTGGCTCTTGGATGCTGGAAACATCACTATCTTATCTGGAAGGCAATTGAGAAAAACACCAAAACTGTTACTACTTCAAGTATCATAAGGATAGTCTAAAGGACAGTCTAAAGGCTTCTGGGGCCCCACTCCCGCTTGCCTGGCCTTTGGTCCTCCCACTGCATTGTAGACTGTCCTTCCCCTACACCAAGTGAGCCTCAGGAACTGCTGGCAGGAAATAAAAACCAAGCGACTATACAACAGAGTGAACCCTTGTGTAAACTATGGATGATACTTAATAGCGTAATTATAAGAATGTTGGAGGCTGGTCAGTTGTAACAAAGGTGCCACACTCATGCAGTGTTAATAGGATAAGTGTGTGTGTGTTTGGCGGGGGTGGGGTGGGGTGGAGGGAGGGAGGGGACATGGGCACTGTACTTCATGATTTTTCTGTAAATCTGCAACTTCTCTAATAAAAAAAAAATCGGGGAAAAAAAGCAGATGCTAAATAATGTTTGAAGGTGTAATAGCTACTCTAAAACCAGTTAGAAACTCTGCCTAAGACTTTAAAAAATAAATCACGTCTAGAGTCATTTTAAGAAATGTATTTACCCAACTCCTATTTTAATTAATAATTAGTTGGATTATCTGAAAGAAACTGACATTCTTTTTATCCCCAAGTGTTTTTGGACTAAGTCTACTCTGTATTTCTTTAAAGCTGTTATTTTGAAAAAGAGCCAGATAGAAAAAATAGTATTAAAGGACAAACATCTGACATCACTGTCAATGACCACACAGTAACTACTTTAAGAAATGAAAACCCGTGTCATATTCTAGTACTCATTTAAACTTTGTTCTCTTAAGAATTCAATGTTTTTCACTAAATGTGGCCCATGAACTATTTCAGAAGTCATTTCCCGCACCCCCAACATCACCTTGATTGTAAAACACATTACGGGGGGTGGCAAAGGGTGGGAGGGGGACTAAGCCAGGAACCACAGCTCATCGCCTGCCGCCCTGGCCACAGACCCCAACTCCACCTTGGCTGTGGAATGGAAACTGTGCCGAGATAACCGCCAGCAGTCTGCAGTTTAGTTTCAATCGTACTTTCAGGCTATATACCTTCTTCTCTGAAGCCCTCCTCTCACCCCCAATTACTCTGTTTAGGGAACAAGCAACTCTATTACAAGATGGTAACGGAAAAGGATGAAGACACACCTGGAAGCATTACAATCAGTATCCTATGAGAGCATATTAAATTTCGGTTGATCTCCCCTCTTTGATTTTGGTAAAATATAGCAGAGGAAAGGCTGGCACAAGCCTCAATTTTTCTGCAGGATGTAATAAAATAAATTGAAGAAAGGAATAAGGAGGAAAATAGCAGAGAAGACTAGGAAGATGACACCAAAATTATGAATGGAAGTCATTTAAAAGAAGGGAAATATTCTACAACAGATATGAGTTTTAATTTCTTTTCACATTAAACTTTAGCACAAACAGCTAACAGAAATACTGTAACACTGGCCAAGGTGACTTCATTAAAACTAAGAATAAAGGTTTGTTATGAGAAAACCTCATTTAATGTGAACGACAACGTTAGATACTATACAACTTATCTTGGAGAGAAAGCAAATACTTCCCATCAGGGAGACATAGTGAGGTTCTAACAAGGAAGAAAGCGCTGCCTTGTCCAGAACACTTAACGACATCTAGGACAATTTAGAGAAAAGAATGCGGGTGCTGCGGGCGGGGCAGGGTTCTGGGCCCCGCAGTTCAGGCTTTAGCTCCATCACTCGATTCACGCAGCTCTCACCTCCCACCTCTAGGGGCGTCAACTGCGGTTTTTGGCAGAGGGTTTCTCAATAGCAGCTTTGGATATGACCAACCATATTTTAACCATCAGGCAGTTCAAGGAACTATCTTAAAAGGGAGAGATGAGTCTTTTCATGTGTATGTTATTGAGGCATCTACATTTTTGGTGTTTTCAGTATATAATTTTACTGCTTTTTTTCTAATTTTGCACACACTATGATATTAGATATTAAGCGACATAATTCTTTCTCTCCTAATGAACCAGTTTATCCCATTTAGCAAACTCTAAACTGAGGTCTTGTGAAAGAGAAGGGAAATATATACTGTGGGAACTCACAGAAAAATACCTTGAAAACCAATAGCGAGTATTTTTAACCTTCACACACCCCTCAATCATAATTAACTGATAGTCTTTAACTTTGGAAAAACAGAAGAGTAATTAGAATTAAAATAGGTATTAAAAATAATCACCAGTAGTTCGTTTTACAAAAGAATAAAGCCATAAATGGCTTAATTGCCCAATTAAGTAACTACCAGATTCTTCTTCAGTCAACACTGAAAGAACTGATTTTGAGCTAGAGTCAAAGCATAAGAATATTTAACACTTTAGTGATAAGAGACCACCAATTCTGCCCATTGTTGTGACTGTACAAAAATTAACCAGGTTAAATATCAAAGATACATTGGGAATACTCCAGAAACCAACAGTTGAATGCTAATTAAATGAAGTTTTAAAGATCAAGAAATAAAAGTAGAAAACAAATTTAACATGGATGAATCCTTAAACAATTACCAACCCAATCAAGACCTTTAAAATTACCACAAAATGCACTACAGTATTTTTTATTTAGTTTACAGAAAGATTCTATGTAGTACAGGTTGCAGAAAGAAAATGTTTAGTGCTATTTACATTTGTTTTAAAACTCTGCTCTATACAAATTTAATTCTGATCAGTATGAACAGTATTTTTGTAGGTCTACTGCATATAAAGCCTTTTCATCAGAGCATTAACCATGAACAAAACAACCTGATTACAGTTAAACAAGCTGACCAGCTGAAACCATTTACACTGAACATTTGCAAGGGCTGTGGACACTTGAGTAAAGAACATAATGTCAGCCTGTAACTTCATTTTTACAAAGGCTAAAGTTATTTATATGGAATATTGTTCTATATACTACACGCCAATCTATAAGTCCTATAGTTAGGTATTTTATAAGTTTTTTTATTAAATATATTCTACACATATTTGTAATTTCACCCAGGAAGAATTTCTTCCCAGTGAAAAAATATAAAATCTTTTATGTCTTTACAGGTTTAGATGAAACTAGCTCATGCTTCAGTGCTGTGCAAATTGTTTTTAGCATATCAATTTTAAATTATTGGTACAAAACAAAAGAAAGAAAGGAATCCTTAATCACATTTGCCTTAAAAATCAGATTTTGATTTTAATACAATTGCAAGCACTAATACCAAATGCAAACTACATAAAGAAACAAAATTAGTACTGTGGAAATTTTTCCTCTTTTAAGAATGCATCTGAATTCTCTATTGAGTAAGCATGACACTGGACACAGTTACAGATGAGCAATAATTTTGGAAAAATTCAATTTGCTGCTATTCAAATACATAAAATGGATCAGTAAATGAGGTTTTCTAATATTTATGCACGATAATAAAAGCCTATGAACGACTGGAACTCCCCCTCCCCTATTAAGGCTAGGACACACTCTCCCCGCTTTTTGTGCTGTGTGAACAAGCACTCAGTTCCCCCTGACTGCAGAGTGCACATGCTGAAGACACACTTAGCTTCATCAGCCCTCTACTGAGTGCTTTAAACAACAGGCACATTTTGCTTTTTGCGTTTTCATTTGTTGCAATGAAAAGAGTCTCCCTCAGTTTAGTATTCTGTGCCAGCGCAGTGACCACGGCTGACTTTGGTAGAATTCATCAAACATTTTAGTTTCTTTTCCATTTTTTCCTCCCAAGTTGCCCAGTAATTAACATCATTAATTGCTGACTGTCTTTCAGAATGGAACTGTCTATATGAGCATTTCTAGGTACCACAAACCGTGTTATAAATTCTGTTGATGAGGAAAATAATGTCAATCATTTTAGTGCAAACTGTATTTGGAACACTTGATTTGTTAGTTCTGGTGATGAAATTTTTGTGGCAGCAAAATGGTTTCTGCATGGAAGATAACCGGTTAACATTTCCCCAGGTGATGAACTGCATTCAAAAACCAATACATTTTAAAACTGCTCAACAAAAACAAAGATACTAGAAATAAAAAAGTCATAGTGAAGAATGTTCTTGGTTCTGAAGGTGACAGTGTTCATGTAATGACTCGGGTCCACGGATACACAGGCTGGCTGTTCCTAAGGGTCTCTGCAGCCTGCCTGGTGCTCTTCCTTCCAGCAGCATGAACGACAAACACTGGGTCCCATCACACAGCGGACAGTGTTTACAGGATTACACAACAGTTGCTCTCTCCAGTCTTTTCACGATTCCTCTGACCTGGGGAAAATGAAGAAAAGCCTTGTTTATAAATGTTAGGATGGGGGGGTAGGGCAGGAGAGGGGGCATCAAATACAATTTTTTTTTTAAATGTTTGCATTTCTTAAAATAAAAAAGCTACAATAAGTGTTCTTTTAATTGTAGCCTGTTTCTAAAATGTCTGGTATTTGACAAGTTCTAGTCAGAAACTGTGAAAACTTCCTTTCCCTCAAAATGTTCAAGAAAAGTAAAGACATGTTTGAGTGCCTGCCCCTGCGACTCAGTTGAGAAGCTTCACCAGTGCCTGGCTTACCTTGAGAGTTTGGCTCTGGCAATGTTTCTCTGGCCACCAAATGCATCACTGTTGTTTTGCCAAATGGAAGTTTTAATGCTAGGTGCAAAGTAGAAAACAAGCCATTACATATACATCGACCTGCTGAAATCCCTAACCAGAAATGAGACCATTAAAAAACTGATTTTCTTGGTATGACTCCCTTAAAAGATTCAATTTATTGCCAGATAGTGTACCTCCTTGACAAAACAAAAATAGGTCAATATTATCAGAAATAACTTTTATAACTCAAAAATTATTCTTCCCAGCTATGGCAATTAACTTGACACATATATCTATATTGTTTAAGGAAGGGAACAAGTGAAATACATAATTGGTTAATATCAACATAGCCTTCAGAGGAGAAAAGAAAAGGAATTTTGAAAAAATTCTTTTTTTAAAGATTACTTTTTCCAGATTAGGGAAAATTTAGATTAAGAGACATTCGTTTTGTTTCTAAATCTAATTACACATTAGTTTTCTAGTAAAATAGGTTACTATAATAAAGGCATATTAGAAGTGACAAACCTAATTTTAAACATGTATTCTCAACCCATGTTCTTCAATTAGAAAATAACATTCTTAAAAAAAGTTTAGTTTAAAAAATGTTTTGACGTTATTAATAATCAATGTTTTCTAATCAAGTTTTAAAGAGATTTTTCTTACTCATAAAAAATTTTGCTTATATTTCAGACACAGCAAATAAAATAACACCCATGTATCCATGAACCATTAAAGCATTTATGAACAAGTTGCATGGCAAATCCCTTTGTTATTCTGTGCATAAAATTAGAAGGAGCTGGTATATCTAACTTTTAGAGTTGTTTCCACAGTTGTGATGTTTTTGTTCTGACACCCTAACTACCTTCTCTTCATGAACTCCGAACAGGCTCTCATATGAGCCCTACTATCTACTTTTTAAATCTTGCCTTATAGGATGATGGCTAACATGTAGATTAAGAGAGTCCCAATCATCTTCAATATCAAATCATATTCAATATTTTCATGTAATCAAGGTGAGTTTCCACCTGATATAAAGTTGGCTAGCTAAAATTTGGTGTAGGCACTGAAGGTCTTAGGCACTGAAGTTCAAACGAAGCATGACAGCAAATAAATACACGCTCTGATGGGGGAAAAACAAAGGAGAGCACTTGTTGGATAATCTGCTAGGCCTGATTTAACATGAAAATGTACTTAAAATTTTATATTACCAAATTTTCACCAAATGTTTTGAGAAAGCCTGATCAACATTTTAAAACCCTGAACTGAAATGTACACCTACCAAACCATGTATCACTCTTATTCCACCCCCTTGGCTCCTGGGAGCCAGCCCTGGGTTAAAAAGCCCGTCCCTGCTACTGATCAAGTGTGTAACTTTTGAGCACATTTCTTAACCTCTCACTAAGCCTCACTTTCCTTAACTTAAATTGTAGGTATTAATTCTCCTGGCCCTTACAGTTGTGTCAATTAAAGGAAAGTGTTTAATCCAGGGCATGGCACAAAGAAAGCATTTGGGAGCTACTCCCATGATCTTCAGGGGTGTCATCACTTTGAGATACCAGGGAAAATGGATTCCAGGGAACAGGCAAGCGAGCTGAGATGCAAATTTAAAGAAATGTTGGACAGGACTGGGAAGCTGCTGAGGGCCCTACCCTGGACTGGCAAGGATTATCATTTTTCTTTGCAATCTGAATTTTAACTAGAAGTAGTAGGTATTGGTGCTAACACTATTAGAATTGTTGAAGGAAGAGAGATCCTGGAATCCAAAATGCTTTCTGTTTCCTTCACTGTGGATGCTTCTGCTTTCTACATGACACTGTACAATATGCAACCTTTGGTATGCATAAAAATCACCCAGGATTTTTTTTTCCCGTAGTGAACTGGGAGATGGGGGGTGGGGCATGCAGAAATCTGCAGCATGCAACCTTTATCAAATACCCAACTCTACTGAACAACTTGAAAGGGCCAGGTTATGCTCCCATGTTATTTATCTTAAGTCACTAAGGCCAGAGATGATTTACTTTGGTTTTGAAAAGATTGACAACAAAGAATGAAATAACTAATGATATAAAGTCAATTAATTAAGTCTTCAAAAACAAATTCCCAAAAAATAATGGTAAAAATGCCAATACTTTATGGTATACCATAGTAAAAAATTACACCTTAATGGGAATGAACCACTAATTTTTATTTTAATACAAATTCTATGATCTTTAATATGAAGTTGCAACTTTGGGGCCACAACAGGAAAATAATTAAGGAATAATATTGGTAGGGGAATTACTCAGATCAACTCTCAAAAGGGAAATGGAGAATCTCAAGTTATACTTATATAGTCAATAGATTCAACTTGACCAATATTTACCAAGCGGTCATTCACACAAGATCGGTGTGAGCCACAGGGAATCAAAAACGGACTAAAACATAGCCCTATCCTTAACGAATGTACAATATAGCCAGGAAGCAAATATTCAATTCTTACATTAAGGGGACACCCAACTAACCATACAAAGAGTTATAAAAGAAATACAAACAAAACGAAGCTATATTTAAATGGCAGGTAAGTCTCAGCAGGCGGACGTGCTTTAACACTGCCCCTGAAGCTTGGGTGTGTGTGAGATTATTTCCTGCAGTGCTCTAGCTGCCTGATTTGGTCATGACATCATGTGCACACATCTGCTTCACTCCTTACCGTGTGGCGTGTTAACAGTGGATTTTGTCTGTATCTCCTATGCAATACCAGAGCACCCTGAAGGAAAAGATTCTATCTTGTTTGACCCTGCTTCCCCAAGTGTTCAGCAGAGTGTTGGCACATAGGAAGAATTCAAGAAATAGATGCTGAATAAATGGAAATTTTTTACCTTTAAGGAAAAATAGACTATTTCATTGCTCAGTTTAGAGAAAGAGACTATATTTAAACAAATACATATCTAAATAGATCATCTTTCTTCACTTGCAAAAAAGTTTCTGATTATCTGAATATATTTGAAATACAGATACTAAAAACAACAAAATAAACCTTGCTGATGGTAGAAAATATACCCCATAAGCATAAGAGGGCACCATTGAGCTACATGTCTCCAATCACATATAAAGAACACTAATAACTAACAATTACTGAGTATTTACTATGTGCTAAGCCAAGCTCTGTTCTACTGCTTTGAATATATAAACTCATTTAACCCTCCCAACCTATGAGGTAGGCACTTTTTACTAGTGAGGAAACGAGCACAGAGTGGTTAAGTACCTTACCCAAGGTTACACAGACAGTAAGTAATAGAGTGAGGACACATCTGGGACAGCCTGGTTCCATAATCTGTTCTTTCAACCACATAGCCTACTGCTTCTCTAATGTTAGTCATTCACTTTTTTTTTTAGTCATTCACTTTTATTCTCACATGATTATCAACTATATTAAGAGTCAAAATGAAAACAGCCCTTCATTATATCTGAAAACCAATTATAATTTTTCCTAGTCTGTATATATTGACTTAACTTAAAAATAGTACATCCAAAATATATTACCCAGAAATAGAAAATTACATTTATAAAATAATAAATATGGACTCCCACATGTAATGGGACAGAGTTTACTTTACAATGCACTAAACATTTATAATGCTAAAATTACATTTAGCAGAATACAAAATATAAGGGAGAAGGCACACCAAAAATGGGCAGCAGTCATATTGAGTTTGAAAATTTTAATTTTTTTAGTAAAATCAAAGACATTAACATTAAAAACAAAAAATTAATGACACGGTAAGACAACCTTAAGTTCCCATTACAGAAGTGACTATTACCTCCTAATGTGACATTTCCATGTAGAAATCGTCCTTGATAAATAAGTCGTAGAATATTTGGACTGCTGACCTGTTCTTCTTCCCAGTCTGAAAAGAATCCAGTGAACTAGTTAGGTGCATTCAACACATAATTAAGGTACTATGTATTGTTTTAAAAATTCAGAATCAAATCAGAGTATGACAAAGAAGACCCTCTGAATTTCCTGATAACTCAAATGAGTCACTGCTCCTGCATTCACTGCAAGCTTGTTTCTTACCTGTTCCTCTCATTATAAATATCAAGAGCTGCAGAAAAAACAAAAACTTCTAACTTCAAGTACCCCATGTCACAACTCTGATGAAAAAAAGATCAAATAAACCTAATATTTTAGTATGGATTACTTTGAATTCATCATACCCCCAATTACTATTTAATAGAATATTCCTCATCTAGATGGAAGTGCTCCACAGATATAAAGAAAAATGGCAGTAATTGTCTAATTCATAAGGGAGAAACAATTTTCTCAGCATGAAATTTTGGAAAGGTGATTTCTAAAAATATTTAGAGTATTTTTTGAGATGTAGAAATGAATTCATATATTTTAATATCTTATACAAAGAATGGCATGATTTCCAGGCAGTTCACTTATTTAATATGCTATCCCCTTTTGCTCTCCGAGGATCTGAAATTTAGAGACTCACCTGTAGAAGGATGATGTTTAAAGATAAAGGAGGAATTTCAGGCATCCATATTTAGTGGATTTTTTGGTACCTCTGACCCAACAATAGCTATGTGTCAAACTAGTCCACCTATTAGCAATATTCCCACTAAACTGTATAAGGGTATGTGAAGGAAAATTTAATATTTACTACACCTTTATTATTATGTTTATTAACCTTCAGTACATTATGTGATACAATGTAGCCCTAGAGCTCCTAATCCACATAGTTTACATAAAAATTAAATTATTTATTTTTATTCCCTGCAGTATCTAAAAATGGTCATAGATTTGGAAAATTTAAGACAGACTGGAAATTAAAAACTTTTTTTTTTTTTTGGAAAAAGATAAACATAGGATTGATACAATCAATTTCCAACACCAACAGAGGGTTCATTCATTTGAAACCTTATTGATGGCAAAGACCTGCACTTGAGGTCTTACCTTTGCCATTAATCAGGGTATTTTAAGGAATTAAAACTAATTTTAATATCTAAGTCAAACACTATGAAAGCAAAAGTATTTATTTTGCCTCAAGTTATAATAATGTCCAAATAAAGTAACTTTTTTAGGGGGGTTACTCCTTTTGTCTTGGGTAATCTTTTCTACAACATCCACAGATGTCAAAAGTGGACTGAAAGCTATCTTTTGTATCAAACCCCTAGCACATACCACTATTAGGTATTTAAAAATACTTTTCATGCTGACAGTCATCTATCCTAAATGGCTATGGAGAAAATCCAATATTCTAAAGCCCCAAATTCACTCTACTTTAGCTTCTGAGATGCCTTTTTAGCTACAGCCTCTAGCTTTGCTTTCTCCTTGATGAACAGCCTCCTGCTCAGTTTTTCCACTAGTGCTGACTGGCCCCTTGACTACTAATGCAAAGAAAGATCCAGTACTTGTAAATATTTTTGTCTAACTAAGTATTTCTTAAACTCAGGTCTATGGACCCACAAATATATATTCTTAGGGTCTGAAAGTTCTCTTTAAGAAATTTTAATTGTTTTCAGTTTAATGATTATTTGAAAGAGATGATCTAGATCATTCAAATAATCACTTTATAACCAAGTACAGCCTTGGGATTTTAGTACCCACATCTGTATTTATGATTAGGTTTACCCTGGCACCAAGCAGTACTACTTTAAATGGCAGGGGGCTAATGACTTAATACGTAAATGATGCATTCTTGCGAAGTGAAGGCTGAACGAGAGTTTGGTACACAGTATGAATAAAGGTTTTGTGGTGAATTTGCAGATAACTGAATCAGCACACAGCATGCAGGAGCACAGGCATGCCAAACTCGATTGTACCACATTCATGGCGCAAGCAGTGATTTGGCTAATGGGCCAATCAGCTGGCATATTAATGTTGTTAACTGGAATACTCTAGGTTTTAGAGTATTATATGCATTTTATTTATAGATCTGTTTTAGTTTTATGGTCGCATACAATTTATAAGGATAAAGAGTTTTAATCAGGTTTTATGTTTGTGCATTTTAAAATACATAACATAAAAAACATAATGTAAGTCAGCTCTAGGAGATCTATAAGAATTTTCTTCCTCTAAAAGGGTCCCATGTGTTATTGAAGGTTCAGAAACACCGATCTAAATGATTCATTTTATATACACACAGTATTCTTTGTTGGAACAAGGCTTGCCCTTTGTAAGTCCAAACTACTTCTGCTGGTAAAATGAACTGAAATCAGCTGAGACAGTCACAGCACTTTAGTGCATGCCATATAAAAGGTCAAGAAGGTCAAAGGAAGAGCATAAGCCAAAGATTCATGTAAGGGAGGCAAGATGCAGTCCTATTACCGAGAAAAGAACCACAAAAGGAAGGAGGATCACATCTGCACACCAAAATTTTGTTTGCCATAGATACTGGCTGTTTTTGTAGTCGTCCAAAGAACATTTGAATAGACATGGAATTCAAAATTAAGTGTGTAAAACTCAATTTTAAATAGGCTACATACAGAGTAGACCAGAGACTTCATTATAATCTGGTAGTTTTTATTTTCTTTTCCTTTGTGCTTTGGTATAGACAGGTTTATTGATATGAAAGTGTGTTTATTAACTACTTTGTGCTTTTCTTTTTAAAAATATATTTTCATTTCCATTTAAAAAGTTTGAGGCATTTCTACTACAGAAGAAGGTCCTCACACTTTCTGTCTGTCTGGTTGTGGCAGCCAAGATTAAATGGATAAATACAGGAAATTCTAAAAACATGGGGAAGGGGAAATAATCTTTCAACTCAGAAATAATCTTGTAAAGAGAAAAAAAAAAACAAAATAAAACTTTGAGGCAAAAACAAGGATTTTGCAGCCTGGGCTACTTTAAGCAGCTTTTTGCAAGGAGAAGATAGGTGAAGTGTAAACTCTAGGGACACACCCAATGATTCCCTTTAAGCCTGGACCCTGTATCTTCAATTCTTTGTATTTGTTCTTTTATGTTTTATATATTTGTAACCGTTTCAAACTTTTGTGAAACAAGGTAGGGAATAAAGAATTAACATTAATTTTCAAGAGGGAAAAAACCCCACTCACCCATGGGCCAGTTGTCATACACATGCTTTGCAATGTCTGAAGCAGAATCATTAGGAGAAAACAGGAACTCTTTTGTTTTCCCACTTACTAAAATAAGGCGCAAATTTATCTGGAAAAAAAAAAAGCAATGATTCTTTTAATATAAATCTTTGATATTTTAAAGTAAAAAAAACGATTCATAGGTTTTTCATTTCAATCACATTCTAAATTATTGCTAATGCCATTTTCTGGTTATTTTTATTTATTTAAATTCTATAAAGCTCTCTAATGCCATAATAAATGAACAAAATTGTAGTGAAATTCTTTATGCTTTTAAATTCAACTACCTTAAGAATCTTCAGAATTGGACTTCTCCAGGTTATTACTATTACTACAGAATACACATTTTCTATTTCCAAAATTAATAAAAATCACATCACAAAACAAAAAAATTAGTTGGTACTATATACTTAAAAAAATAAAGAAAAAACAATAAATTATATACAACTTTTGAGCCTATAAACATTGTTTGAACCTAAACAAATTTGCCAGAAAATATAATTTTAAGAAACATTATTATGGTTAATGGAGGAATCAATAACAGTAGCTACTTTAATCTCAACTGTGTGATCACTTGTTTTCTTAGAGTTGGGGGTGTGTGTGACAAAGGACATATATGTGCTTACAGTGAAAACCCTAAGGGGGATAACAGAATTAAAAATGTTGAGATCCAAAGGATTTACACCTACAAGCCACTTTTTAATTTTCACCTGCCATGATTAACTTGATGGCATTTTTAAAAAACATTTTCCATTAAGTCACAAAATAACAGACATAGTTTTTTCTATACCTCTGGACCTCTGTTAAGAGAGTAAATAAGATCTTCCTAAAATCTGGGATTTGTCCAGCCAGAGCTGAGCCCTGGGGCTAGGCAACCTAGCCTAGATTCTTTATATCTAAGAACAGAGAATGTCATTGTACCGGTTTGAACTGTGCCAGATCCCAGGTCACCTAAGCTCTTCTCTTCAGTTACCAATATTCTTTTCCTTATTAAAAAACACCAGAAAATCCTTAAGATGGCAGAGTTCACAATAAATACCCTGGTGCTTACTGTAGCACCATCAAGATACAGGATTTTTGATTCCCTATCTACCACCACCACAGCCAGTGCCACTATTGAAACCTCACCAGTTGGAAAACATCTGCCCTAAAAAAATGCGTACACACAAATAATTCTGCATTCGATTTCAGTTGCATTCTGTCTTAGAATCTGTATTCATCCTGTATGTTATCTCTCAATAAACAAGACATTTGAAAGATAAAAAGTTGAAGAAAAAAATAACCTAAGCTCTAAGTGAAAAGCTCTTTTGATATATCCAGTAAGAATTTCTTGCTGCCTTTCCTAACTAGAAAAAAATTAACCCCCAAAAAATGTAATAGAGAAAGGGAGCTGATGAAAACACACCCCTGTAAAGAAATCATATGATGCAAAAACATTTTAAGTCCCTTTTGAACAAAATTCTAGCAGTAGTTTGCAACAATGATTAATTACAAGAAAGTATCATCTTATTTATTTCCTATAGCAAATGATTCTTCAAGCAAGGAACCTAACATCTACCCAGTATCATGTGAACTTTAGTTCTCACAGATATGTCACGATTCATGGTTGCATTCTTTATAGATAAATACTGATAAATACATATTATGCTCTGAATTTATAAGGAATCGTTTAACGGTTTTAAACTACAAGAGCCCATTTATAGTCTCGTCGTCTAAGAAATTATGCCCCTCATAATGGTGCAGCCACATGTGTTTAACCAGATTAACTTCAAGCTTCCTAAGAGTTACATATGACATTAATTTACAATTTCTTGGCATCATTTTTTAAGTCTAAAATGGATTTCTATTGAGCTTTTATTCAAATTACAGTATAATATTTTAAAATAAAGAGAAAAAAGACTTAATCCTTAGAATCTGTAAATGTGAAATTAAAGCATACTTTTCCATTTTCCCTAATACCGATCAATATGGAAATGAGAAAATAAATGATAGTACATCCTCACCATGGAATTCCGTGTAGCTGTTAAACGACATGAGATAGTGATCTATTTCATTTGACATGGAAACATGTCCACAATATACTAAGTGAGAAAAAGGAGGCTATAAAACAGTATTGTGGAAGCAAAAGAGCACAAGTTTACTCTAAGAAAGAAAAATATAAAATAAGAAATGTGAGGCTCCCTTTAGGAAAGGAAGCAGTTTTTGATAAAAGGGAAACTATGACCCAAATTACTTGGATCTAAAAATATTTTGCCCTTTCATCTATTGTGATAAATCCTTTCACTGTGCTATGAGAAGCTAGAGAATACAGAATATTCACGGGTGGCTAAACAAATAACCTATTTACCAACAAGTTTTAAGAAAAGGTGTAAAATAAGACTAAATTTAACTACACTATATTTTTCTACCTTAAATGATAAATTTCTCCTCGTTTTCCTGACATTTCATATAAAGAAATCAGGACTCTCTTGCTGTCAAAATGTTTTATTCCAGCAACTTGAAGCAACATGCTGGTCTCTCATGTCCCTGGTACAGCAGTTCACAACTTTATACACTTGAATTAAATAAACGTTCTCCTGACAATTTCAAGACCTAAAATACAAAGCAGAGCTTTGTTTACATTTAACAGTGTGGGTGTGTGTATCTCACACATACAAATGCATACACCACAGTCTAGAAGAATCTGTATGGCACTAAAACTTGAATTAAATAAAAGTTCTGACAATTTCAAGACCTAAAATACAGAGCGGGACTTTGTTTACACTTCATCAGCCTGTGTGTGTGTATCTCACACACACAATTGCATACACCACAGTCTAGAAGCATCTAGACTGTACCAAGTCTCAACAACAGTTATTTATTTCTGCATTAGGGTTGGTCTTTAGTTTCTTTCTTTTTTGTATTTCTGTATTTTCTCTTTTTTACATTCAGTCTGTATTACTTTAAAAATAGAATACAAAATAAATAAAACTATTTCAAAAAGTATCCCTTAATCATTCAGAATACCCCTAATTAACTAATTAATATTAAACATTTGTTAAAGCTCTCAAGTTAAAGCTCGCAGGGATGGACTTTCAAGGCAAGTTAAAGGAAGATTTTCTTGAGTAGACATTTCCTTCAAGAAATTAAAATATAAAAAGCTAAGCACAGAAATATATATACACAACATTTTAAAATGGAGGTACAAGATATTCATGGATCTTTGGAAGACTATTCACTGACCCTAAGTTAAGACCCTCTGTTCTAAAAGTTTGGGCTGAAGGAATCATCTATGAACATTCCCAGTTTCTCTTATTTCCTCTTTGTTTTGTTGCTTGTTTAAAAACCAAACAACACTCACACAGCACCCTGAAAATACATAACACTAACCGGGTTCATCCTGCAAAGTTCTCAGCATTTCCTATTTTAAAACTGACATACATCACTGACTCCAACAAACTATTATTTCCTTTCCATATTTCAAAATCAATGATCTAAGGAAGTTATAATTTCACACCTATTTGGCTGCTATTAAAAAGTCGGAAAACTGTAAATGTTGGAGAGGATGTGGAGCGACAGGAACACTTATTCACTGTTGATGGGAATGCAGAATGGTACAGCCACTGTGGAGGACTGTTTGGCAGTAACTAAGGAAATTGAAAATAGACTTGCCATGGGACCCGGCAATACCATTGCTAGGTATATACCCAGAAAAACTGAGAGCAGTGACACGAATAGATATCTGCACACCGATGTTCACAGTGGCGTTATTCATGATTGCCAAAGTTGGAAACAACCCAGGTGTCCATCAACTGATGAATAAACAAAATGATAAACAAATTGTGGAGTATACACACAATGGAATATTATGCAGTGGTAAGGACATGAAATTGTGAAACATATGACAACATGGATGAACCTGGAGGACATTATGTTGAGTAAAGCAAGCCAGACACAAAAGGACAAATACTGTATGACTGCACTATTATGAACTAAATATATTATGTGAAATATGAATATTGGTAAAATTGCATATACAAGACCGTTTTTCTTTGAAGCTGAACAAATGTAGGTTAATACTATAAAATGTTAATATCAGACCAAAAAAACACATTACACTAAGTGAAGGAGATCAGACTCAGAGTACTAGATATTGTATGATTCCATTTATATAAAATGTAAATATAAATCAACTTATAAAGATGAAATTAGATTAGTGGTTATGTAGGGCTGAGGAAGGACTGCTAGGGGGTATAGAGTCTTTCTTTTTGGAGTAATGAAATTGTTCTAAAATTTTTGAGATGATGAATGTGCAACATTGTGATTATACTAAGAGCCACTGACTATACACTTTGGATACATCATATGGTATGTGAATATATCTGTTTAATAAATAAATAAATAATTGTTCTAGAATGGTCAGAAATAGCAGCTATGTATAGCAGGGGAGGCATAGAGAGATTGAGAGGTGAAGAATTTTCTTGTTAGTTTTTTTTGGCTGTTTATTATTATTACTATTGAAATAATGAAAATGCTCTAATAATGACTGAAGTGATGAATGCACAACTATGTGATTATACCAAATGCCACTGATTGTACACTTTGGATGATTTGTTGCTTTATTAATATGTATCAATAAAATGGATTTGTCTTTTTAAAAAAGCTACATATATCTATTTAAATATCAGAGTGCTGGAAATTTTTGGCTTTAGATGTGTGTGGCATAGAAAACAATGTGAATGTCTTTTGGGTGAGCATGAATATTTCAGGAAAAAAGCTTGTGTCCACAATGAAAAAGAAAAGCAATAAATCCACAAAATTAAGTTGATGGATAATGTAACATGTTGCCTGAAACACTTCCAGTGCCTCAGCAGTGCCTGGCACATAGTAGGTGCTCAGCAAATGTTTGTTCACTGAAAAATATTTCAGTTTCTTCAGTTTCAGGATGTAAGTAGAACTGCAGAACGGAAAGGTGAGAGCTCAGATTCAATTCCAGATTCAGTGCTCTGGACATCATATCAAATGGACAGCCTGTAGAATGGGAGCAGATAATAATCATCTGTTGGTAGTGGTGTGGGCATGTGGGGAGTTCCAGTGGGTAGACATTTCAATCTTTAATTTGTCGAGCTCTGGATCTTTACTACCAGCCACATGCCACAGTTAACATAAACACTATCATTTAGTAAGACATTTTAAAAAGTAAAATTAATTCTGAGCTACCATATTAACATGTATATGTGCCTAGTTTTCAAGTGAAGAAAAACACTAGGTTACTGATATGGAAGAGTAACAACGAGTCCTGTCTTGCTCCTAGGGGCTTTTCTCTGAGACCACCTTGTGCCTAGACCAGAAGCATGACGCTGCCTCAGTATACAGTCACGTATCTTAGGACTGTAACACCAATGGAGGAAAACACTGAATTCCCATAATTTCATTTAGTAGAAATCTTGATAGTAATGACCCAGATAAACACTCAAATACACAGGTTGATCAGTAGGTAACTGTTCATATTTATATTAAGAATTTTCTCAGGCTGAGATAAATAATAATTATAGCTCCTTTCAGCAAATATATGGCAATTTCTATAAATGTGAGCTGGCTCCCCTTAAAAGATTATACAGCAATTATTTAAAGATTAATTCACGAAAGACCTTGGTACTTCATTGAAGTCAAGCCTAGTCAATCTACAAAACAACTTAACATACCCCTGCTTGTGGGATACAGGTTAAAAACCAGACTCTTGTTTACAGCTTAAAATGTGATACACCGGGGAGCAGATGTGGCTCAAACAGTTGAGTGCCTGCCTTTCACATGGAAGGTCCCAGGTTTGGTTCCCGGTACCTCCTGTAGACAGCTAGCAGACAGTGAGCAGATGAGCAAAAACAAATGAGAGGGGAACGGATGTGGCTCGGGCGGTTGGGTGCCAGCCTCCCACATGGGAGGCCCCGGGTTCACTTCCTGATGCCTCCTAAAGAAAATGAACAGGCACCAAGCAAAAAAATACTAAAAAACATTGAATTGTACACTTAAAATGTGTGAATTATAAGGTTTATGAACTATATGTCAATAACATTATTTTTAAAAATGTATTACACCTCATGTACATACTTGAGTAAAAATAAAACCGCTAGTTGGAACTCTGAATGAGCTGGTATGAAATGGAGCTCCTATGATGTAAGATAATTCCCAAAGGATGGGATTTAGCTCACCAAATATAGTATATATTTTAAAATTACTTTTAAGGCAAAATAAATCAAAGCAAGACTTTTAGTGAGGTAGAACTACCATGATGGTTTCCTGTAAGGTCAATGAAAAGAACAAGAACTCTTCCACACATATCATTTCATATTATAAAATTGTGCAGTCAGATTGCCATTTTTTTTTGTTGTATTAGATCATTTTGGAGAAACTGCATCCACACTTAATTCACACACTTTGTTTTTCAGTTAGTCAGGATGGGAATAAAATTAGGGGAAGGGAAGAGGGAGAAGGGAAGATGAAACTGTCAGGAATGGTTTTTGAAAATAGGGACAGGTCCTGCCCTTTGAAAGAAATATGACACTTTCTACAAGAGATCAACATGTTGATCAGAAAAGGAATTCCCAAGTTCTCTTCTGAGAGTTTCTTAAGAATTAAATAAGTATTGGGGTACCACTCTGTTTTACGAGGGAGGAGTGCCTTGGGGAAAACCACCAGCGGAAGGGCCTTTCCTTAAATAGTGCTCATACTTGCCTTTTGCTCTAGGGCAGTAACAAGCAAATGGAAAGGTTTTAGATCCTCTCTGGAATAACTTAAAAAGCCCTCAGTTTATCTCAAAGGAATTACACTGAGTAAAAAAGCCTATCTTGGGAGGTGGATATGGCTCAAGTGGTTGGGCTACCCCATGGGAGGACCCGGGTTCGATGCCCGGGGCCTGCTGGTAAAAAGGCGAGTCACGCAGCAAGATGACGACGCAACAAAAGAGAGAAGCAGGGGGGACAGTGTCAAGGCAAGATGAGCCAGAAACCAGGAACTGAGGTGGCGCAAGTGACAGGGTGCCTCTCTCCCACATCGAGGTCCCTAGGATCGAAGCCTGGAGGAGAGTAATGAGAAGACAAGAAACAGACACAGAAGATCACCCAGCAAATGGCCACAGACAGCAAGCGGGGGTGGGGTGGGGTGGGGAGCCAATCTCAAAAGGTTACATACTGAATAATTGTATTTATATAGCATTTTTAAAATGTAAAGTCCTGGAGATGGAGAACGTATCAGTGGTGACCAAGCGTTAGGAAGGGGAAAGGGGCAGGCCGGAAGGAGGTAGCTGTGCCACAAAAGGGTAGTACGTGGACGTGGACTGCTCTGTCTCTGGGCTGTGGTGGTGTCCACACAAATCTACACACAGAACTACATGCACACAAGCAAAGAAACGCATGCAAAGCTGGAGAAATCTGAATAAAGTCTGTGGATTCTTATCAATGTCAATTTCTGGTTGTGATTCTGTATCACAGTTACATAAGATGTTCCCATTAAGGAAAACCAGGTGAAGGGTACCTGGGGATTTTCTGTATTATTTCTCACAGCTGCATGGGAATCTACAAGTATCTCAAAATAAGTTTGTGTTTTTTTTTAAAAAGCAAGCTCTCAACTTGCTAAAACTTTATATGGTATTGTATGTGTCTATCTCTGCTTGTTTTACTTAGCATATGAAGATGAAGAGAAGTTTTTAAAAATAATATTGTATTTAAAAAGTCTCCAAAATGAAAAAAAACAATAAAGAAATAAAAAAAAAAAGTCTCTATCTAGGAAAATAGATGTAAGTTTATCAGTGACTTATTTTAAGTTATGCTATGAATTTAAAAATAGATAAGTATATTTCTCTTCATTTTCTAGAGTATGGATTTGTAAATGTTATCTTTTGAATATATGTTAACTTTTGTAAAAGAAACATGGACAAAGACAAATATCTTTGTCTTTGACAAGACAAATATCTTCCTATAAGGGACTGATTTAAACAATTGCAGAGCTGAAATATAGAAATTATATATTTAATAAGCTTTCTTTTATTTGATCATTTATTCAAACATTTTCTGAGGTAAGACACCGTGCTTGGTGCCCACATTACAAAATATTAATATGACATCCCATTTCATAACCTTGAAGCTCTGACAGAGATACAAACATAGTTGTTTAGTATATAAAATGGTAGGTGCTCAATAAATATTTGCTGACTGAATTGACAAAATAACATAAAGGAAGCTCCCGTGAGTCTGAAATTCCAGAGTAGGTACAGTGAATAAAAAAGTAAAAGTGAACCGCCTCATTTCTCGAGTGGCCTGCGTTAAGTCAGGCAGCATGCCTGGTTACCCCCAGCCCCTCTGAAGCAGGTGGCATTGGCCCCTTTCAAGCTATGGGGAGGAGTTGAGGGACATTTAGCAATATGCTCTAGAAAGCGGGCAAGCTGACATTTGAACCCAGGTGTGCTGACATGCTGCTCGGCACCTGCTGAAGTGTCCCAGGAGGACCCCACAAACTGCCTACCTCGATTTACCGGGCTCCTGCTCCCCCGGCCACACCACTCTTCCTCTTACTTGCTTCATTCATGTGCACTGGCTTTCAGTGCCTCAAAACTGCCACGTTCTTACTCGCCTCAAGGCCTTACACATGCTGTCCCTTCTGCAACAATCCACACACTCTGGCTTACAGAGTTTGAAAGCAGGTGGCATGAATAAATCCCTGCGGCTAATTAATCCTGGATGAAATAATGAAACTGAATTTTTGACAGAAGAGGAGGAAAAGAACTGCAGAAGCCATGAAACCATTCCTATTCCCCACTGAAAGGAGCAGCAATCACTGTAGGGAAGCTACATATTATAAGGCATACACGCAAACAGACAAGCTGTAAGAAAATACACCTGAATCCTGGTCGACGAACTTACTCTTATTCACAGGACTGCGGCATGGGCTCTTCAGCTAAGTACACTGAGATTTACTAAATGGACTGAAGCTATGGCATCATTTCCTACACTCTTTCTAGCACTTAGCATGATGTAGATGCTAATATTTATTAAATACTAAATCTTTATTGGTAGGAAAAATGGTATTCCCTGTTTTGTTTTTTTTTTAGGTACTAAGAGTCAGGGATTGAACCCGGCACTCAACCACTGAGTCATACTGGCTTCCCTGAGTTGGTTTGTTCATTTGTTTTGCTTGTTGTTTTTGTTTTTTCAGGAGGTACCGGACACCGAACCCAGGACCTCCCACGTGGGTGGGAGGTGGGCGCTCAACCGCTTAAGCCACATCTGCTCCCCCTCTGTTTTTTAACTGTAGAAACATATGTCTACCCTGAGAGGTACATAAAGGGGAGGGCCAGAGAGTTCTCGAGCTTAAGTTCCCAAGTGAAACTTTTATGTCTCATTTTACTTGGAATGTAATTTCCAGAACATTTAACTCATTTTAAAATTTAAGTAGAGGGGAGGGAATGTAGCTCAATTGGCTGAGCACCTGCTTCCCATGTACAAGGTCCCAGGTTCAATCTTCCTAAAAACAAACAAATGAAAAAACCAACTCTCACTGGGAAGCAGATGTAGCTCAGTGGTTGAGCTCCTGCTTTCCACATATGAGGTCTTGGGTTCAACCCCCAGTAACTCCCCCCGCCCCCAAAAAAAATTTAAGTAGAGGAAGTACATTTTGAAGCAACTTAAAACTTTTTGAATTACACGAGCAATTCGATTATTAATTAAATTACTTTTGAGTGCTGAATATGAATGAGAAGCTGTTGGGGCTACAAAGATGAATTATTAATAAATAATAATAGTGAGTTAGCCTATTGGTTTATGCAGAATGATTTTCTTTTTCGTCAGCAATGAAGAAACAAAGAAAATATTGAGTTCTTATAAGTACATTTCAAAATCAAATTATGGGGACTTCTGGGAAGATGGTGGATTAGAAAGATATGAGACTCTCTTCTTTCCTAGAAAAATAGCTAGGGGACAAGCATAAATGGCCTGGAAAAAATTCTAGGGTTTAAGACACCAGGGGAAGGCTGGACAGCGAAGAGAAAAGAAAGGGGCAAAGGAAAAGAACTGCAACTGCAAAACCGTGAGTTAAAAGTTGCAGCTGCTACTGCCAAGCACCCTCACCCGAGACACTGTTGAATTCTCAGGCCTCAGGCCAGGCAGCTACAGATAAAGGGGGCCCCGGGGATCCACTTCCCCAGGAAAGGAAAGAGAGAGGGACACAGCCTAAGGCTGACTCAGCTTCTGACCCACAGATTTGGTCTTCTGTGTCCCAGGAGCCCTTCCAGGCCCAGTGGGGCCACACTGTTGGCCTTGGGAGCCAGTTCTGGACTGAAGAGATCCGACCCTCTCAATCACCCTCTCTCCTACCCGGGACTGACTGCTGAAGAGGGGAGTGGAAATATTTCCTACCAGGGGAAAAGGGAGGGACTGCCAGCGAAGTTTGGAGAACTGTCTCTGTGAAAGTTTGAATTACAAGGCTCTCAGCCTCCAGGCAGGAACCTGAATCACACTGTCCCAGTCAGTGTTGCGGCAGACACACTCTGACAAGGCACTGAACGGAGAGGGCTGCCAAAGAGCGCCATCTGCTGGCAGGCCAAGGAAGAGCACGAGAGGAATTAAAAGTAAGTAAGTGAGAGGCTGTTCCTGTCTTTGTAGCCTCCCTCCCCAAGGCCCTAGGAAGTGGGTCTGCAACCCATTACTGGGCTCAGGGTCCAGTTTTGAGCAACTAACAGGGACAATCCTAAAGACCCAGACTGAACCAAGAATCAAAGAAAAGCAGTAGACAGCCTCCTACCACTAAATCCCTATGAAAGAGAGAGAAGTTGAGCATCTGAGTAAACTCACCATCCTAGTCAGATGCCTAGATATCAGCAAAAAATTATGAGCCTTACTAAGAAAATGGAAGACATGGCCCAAAAAAAGGAATATATCAAAACCCCAGAGGAGACGCAGGATTTGAGACAACTAATTAACAAGATGCACACAAAAAATCAAATTATGTAACTCAAAATTTATAAAGCTTTTAGTGCTTGACACAGAGTAAGTGCCTAACCAGTTTATCCTCACAAATTATTTATCATTATCATCATCACAACCATCCAAGTTTAATAGGTCACACAATACTACTCATATAAAGCCTTTCTTTAAATACTCTGTAATGCACATTTACTTTAAAATGAATTTGGGAACCTGTGATAAAACTAAAATTCTATGAAAAGAGACACTACCATTTTCTTGAAGACTCTAGCAAACAATTCTTAAAATTATATATTTTTCAAGTTCCAAATCCTATAAACTTAGAAAACATGTTGTTTCTGAAATTATGGTTCTGTATCACTTTAAAACCTGATTATAAAATATCCTTTTAAAACCTGCATATAGGATACAAACTAGCTCCTTTAACCAGATAACATTATACAATGGCAGCATCTAATATCCTATACATAATAACAACTAAATAGCAAATTTCAGTAAAACCAAAGCACTTTCTCTGGGGCACTAGGTTTGTATCTAGGGAAACCTTTGTTTTGAGGAAGATTTTTAGGTCTTATGACTCACTAAATTAAGAACATTTCAGTACAATTGTTTTTGTCCAAACAAGTACTGAAGATATTAAACGATAAATAAAGAAAAGGAACTGACAAAGCAATAAAGAGGATACTGGGGGGAATGTGGAGATTAGTTTTTTCTATATTCATAATGCATTTTTATGTATTTCTAGAAGATGACAATTCTTTCTTTCCTCTGTCCATTTCACCATTTGCGATGGTGGAAGTTTTTGGGGTATGACAACCTTTTAAAAAAAAAGAAAAAAAAAGAGGGAGAAACTAAAGAGATAGTGACAATTAACTATAATACATAATACTAAATGGGTACTAAGAATGGAAGAAAAAAATACCAAAAGGACATTACTGGCATATAAGAAAATATTGGAAAATAGAATGTAAGCTTTATATCAATATTAAACTTCCTGAACTTGATTAAACTTGATTAAACTTCCTGAACTTGATCACTTACGGTGATCACATAAGTGAATACCCTTATTTGTAGGAAATGTACATGGAAGTATTATGTGTTCAAAGGAGTATGATGAGTGCAACCTGCTCTCAAATGTTTAGAAAATAAATAGACGATATGCACATGGATGGAAGGAAGGAAGGAAGGAAGGAAGGGAGGGAGGGTGGGAAAAGGAGGCAAAATGATAAAATTGGTGGATCTGGATAACTGGGGGAATGGAAGTAATGTTGGAGCTGTCTGTTTGTAGTTTTTATTATTTTTGCAACCGCCCTGTAAATTTGAAATTACTTCAAAATAAAACGTTTTTTTTTTTTTTTTTTAAGTTAATACTCAACATGCAAAAAGAATTCAGAATTCAAACAAGTTTCTTCACTGCAAATCCAATAATTTTTCATATGCCAAAATGCATTGTGAATCTCCAAGGTGGATGGAGAGGGGTAGTAATACGGAAGTGTTCTAGATTCTAGTCTCAGCTGATACTTCAAAAGACTGAACACACATTTATTAAACAAGGCCCTAGGCTAGACCCTATAGAAGATACAAAGATGATCCAAACACCGTTTCAGTCTCAACAGTACTTTGGGTTTGCTATAAAGTCATTCCACCACACACACAGGCCATTGATATTGATGTTTATTTAGTGGTTTTCAAATTTTTTGGGCATGGTGCATTGATGTAGGAACAAATTTTACTTGTTATGGAAAGTCAGACATCAGTCCTGTTGCATAGTATTTTATGTGAAAAAAAAAAAGTTGAAACACTTGTAATTGAAAGAATCTATTTACACCTATTATTCAAGGATGTCAGTTACTTCCCCCTTTAAAAGCACAAGTTTTGATTAAATATTTCTACCACTGTTGTAGACACAGAGATGGTCTTTAACATCAATTAGACTAAAATTCATGCAAGATGGACATAAAATTATTTTACTATGTTTAATAAAAATAAAATGCATAAAACACATACATTTTTAGTAATGACCAATTTATTCCTATCAGTAAAACTTTATAGCTGAATTAATAAAGACATAATGATGTAAACCAAACTAGTGTGGATTGAAGCCACGCTATTGAACTGTTCTCTTTCAAAGTCACTTATGACTATCTAAAAAAAACAAAACAGGGGAACAGATGTAGCTCAAGTGGTTGAGCGCCTGCTTCCCATGTACAAGGTTCAGGTTCGATTCCAGTACCTCCTAAAAACAAAACAAACAAAAAACAACTCTCACTGGGAAGGGGATGTAGCTTAGTTATTGATTGCCTGCTTCACATGTATGAGGGTCCTGGGTTCAAGCCCTGGTACCTCCTAAAAACAAACAAACAAACAAAACCAAACAGCTTCTTCTCATTTCTCATTGTCTTTAAACTCTCTGCAATACCTGACACAGCTGATTATTCCTTCCTTCTTGAAAATGTTTCCTTACTAGGTTTCTATAATTCTACACCAAGTTTTCCAAACGGTGTTTTCTGTAACATTTGCCCCCGTGAGAAATGCTGGGGTGGGGTGGGGGGCATTCAGTGATCAGATAAATCTGGGAAACATTGCTTCACAGGTCCTCCTCTTGGAGATATGCCATGGACACTAACATATTGTAAGCACAGAAAATTCTTGCAGTGAACAAGAATTCACTTGTTTAACACAGATGCAGTATTCAATCATAGAATCAATTTTCTTTCCCATATTACCTGTTGCCATCCCACAGACCTAGCTTTTGGTGGAACATATTTTGGAGAATGCTATCCCTGCTTATTTGATCCTTCTCCCTTTTAATAGTTCTTTTCTTTTTCCTCTTGTACTCCAAATATGGCTTTTCCAAGGTTCCCTCATCAATTTTTTGATCTTTTCAAGACTATCTCATCCACTCTCAAGGTTTCAATTACCAAATATTTCCAACATTCTCAAACTAACTCTCCACAGACCACCACTTTCATTTCTCCAACTGCCCACTGACAATTTCTAATTGGACATCCCCTTGTCCCATCAAAATCACTATGTTTATATTTACACTATTTCTTCCCAAATAACATGTATCCTTCCTGACTTATTTATTGCCCATAAATTCTCCTAGTCTCCCAGCCATTCAGACTTGAAAGCTTAGTCATCATTTACTCTACCCTTCTTTCTCACCTCCTTTTACCAAGTGACCAGATTCTTTCCAGTTCTCTCTGCTGCCAATCCCTCACTGCCAATCCAACCTGCACATGGCCAAGCACTGTCATCAGTTTAAAATGTGTCACTGTTACAGAGAGATAACATTTACTGACCACTTTTAAATGCTACCCAGTACTTTGCATGAGCTACACAGTTAATCCTCCCATCCCTACAAGGTAGGTACTATCATCTCCATTTTATAGATGATAAACTAGAACACCAAAAGGTTAAGTAATTTCTTAAGGTTTCACAATTCAAACTTCTCAGTCCAACTACTGCTATTTCCCCACCCGAGTTTCTATTCCAGCCAAACTGATAAATGCATTATAAATCTCATCCTTATTATAATCACCAGAATGACTCCCTGATCCTCTTGTCCTCTTCAAATGCCCCTTTGGAACACCTGTATCCATGCCAGCCTGCATGGCTCCTTGCCACCTCAGAGCTCCTACCTGACCACTGGAGTACATTAGGGTGGCCGGCCATATGTCCAAGTTTACCTGGGACAATTCTGATTTATGCACATCTCACTACTATTATGCCCAGTACCCCTTTGCTCTCAAAAGTACTTCAACTTAGATGATAAATTATAAAGTCACCCTATATATGTCACATCTTTGTACATACAGTTTATGCATGTTTTAATTCTCCAATTAAAACACGGTTTTTGAGGGCAGAAACAATCTTAAAACTTTTAAATATGTCTCTGAACACCAAATACAATTTTTTATGTATGTGGCCACAGAACAATTTGGGAGATGACGCACCTTTTGCTGTATTGTCCGCCCCCCACCCCCAATTAAATCCTGCTTTTAGATCAAAGCGGGGCGGGGAAGGGGTTCATATAGTTAACCACAGTTGCAGTGTCTGAACAAAGTTAAGTATTTAAATATTGGGAGATGAATGAACAATGTACCGGAGTACGTGAAACTACAGTCAACATTCCTAATACATTTCAACAGTTTGCATGAACAGGATATTTTACGTATATCCAGGAAGTGGATCTACCAGCAACTACTGAGGAAAAATGTTTGCTAACATTGTTTGCTGTTGTATACAGTTAGGGAATGATAGACTCACTATTTTCCATGCACTATTTTCATGGAACACAAGCCTTGAATTAGGCCACAGTGATAATTAAAAAATTGTCCTGAAGAGGGAAAAAAGAAAAGGACATTTAAAAATCACTCTGTTCTTTAAATATGTTTGGCATCAACTTATTCAAAAGTGACAGCAAGCTCTCCTGTTTAAGAAGAATGCATTCTCTCCTGCTATGAAGAAGGCGGCTGTTTGGCCCTGCCTGTGCCCTGCAGTCCTATTCAGCTCCAGACAATTTGCCTCAACCTGTGACTGGTGATACTGTCACTTGGTGGTGCCCCAGACAGCCATGACCTCATATGACTGAGATTCTCATTTACAGATTCACATCTCTGCAACACTCATGAATCTTACTTGAATACAACTGTGCTTTACTAATTATTATTAAATTTAAAATCCTAAAAAATAATTTATCAATTTATTTAGGATTGGTTTGATAAACTTTTCAGCAGCAGACTCTGCATAACAAGCAGGGAATGAGGTAGGTGAATGAGACAAAAGCATCAAAGTCACTGTGTAGTTTTAAATAGGATTGTCAGAAAATAAAGCATAAAATTATTGAGTGCTAGTCACTGGAAGTGAATGCATCATACTATTTATGTATTCTTAAAAAATGAATGCTTATAAAATGTAATTGTTACAGAATATCAATCCAGCAGCACTGAAACATTGTTATCCTACAAAAAGCAAACGGAATGGTACTCATTTCAAAGAGGAGAAAGAAAGAACTACAGTGTTCAGGTGTAAAATAAAGCTAAAAAGGGGAAACATTTTTAAAAAAATAGTTAAGGAAAAGGAGAGTTGCCCTCCTGGGAAAAAGCTAATGATCAACAGATGGCAGAGAAGGAGTATTCATAAACAGGAAAGACTTACCAAGAGATCAGACAATTACACAAAGATACGGATATGAAAAGAGCAGGATGTGTTCTTGCTAGAGAAACAACTGAAGAACTAAGGATCTCTGGCACTGAGTTAGAAAATATCACACCATACTTTTTGCAAATTTAGAGACTTTGGTTCAGAGTTTTTAAAAAATTTGTCTATGGTTATAGGTTATAAAGAAACCATAAGATAGAAATCCAAATAAATCAGTTCAGGTCTATGAATGATGACACCTCTCTGACTTGGACTAGATGCTCAGCAATGTCTTATTTTTATCATTGAAACAGGATATGCTCATGTCTATTAGTCTATTAAACACAATACTCAAGAATCTGTGAGGGGGAGTGGGTGTAGCTCAGGGGTTGAGTGCTTGTTTCACATGTATGAGGTCCTGGGTTCAATCCCAGTACCTCATTTCAGATGTTACTTTATCAATAATAACTCAGAATAACTAACACCATGACACACACATAAAAGTCTGGAAAAAATAATGCTTCTCTGGACTCATTACAAGAACTAATGAAAGTGTTCCTATCCTTCATTTCTTATATCGGATTTTCTTTTATTTTCAGAATATTTAAGACATTAATGTTTGAACATTTACAAATCCCTGAAGTTAGGTGGTTTCCTCACTTTACTCAAATGATATTTAATGGATTACTCATGCATGTATGTTTAGAATTTAGTTCAGGATCGTCTACATGATCAGGGTCCCTGGGTGAGCTGGACCACTTGGATTCGAAAATGCTTACCAAATAAACCTGAGTCTTTCTGAATTTAAAACAAACCAAAAAGCCCAACTCAGTCAGTTAACCATCAGAATAAATATTGCTGTGACTTCTAAGAATCACCCCAGAAATATGTGGAATTAACCCCTGACCACGTTCCTTAGTGCTGTCTTGTATGTTATACTTACTGTAGGCAGGGTTAGGGCTTGTTGGTTTAATCTGTTCATTTTCTCTAAGTTTTCCTCTACTACTGCATTCTTTGTAGTGACAATCTTGGTAGCACCATCTCCTCATTCCAAGAAACAAAAATTCAAAGAAACTGTTAACAGAGGTTCAAATCAGAAAGATTCAATGTTGTGTTTGTGGGGCCAGCTGTTCTGTGAAGACAAGAAGAATGGGGCTGGGGTGGAGGGCTAGAGGATGCAGAGAGCGCCAATGGTGACTCACACTGGAGGCAAAGAAAGGAAGGGACAAACCTCCAAGTGAGAGGGAAAAGAAGGACCTGTGACTCAAGAAACCGGGGTTGAAGTCTGGATGACTGACTGACTCCATAACTTGCTGACAATTTGGAAGTTAACATCCTCAATACTTGGGTCAACTTATGAGAGAATATGAGTGTGAAAGAAAAGCACTGCCCCCTGACCAAGGTGTACCTCAAAGAGCAGTTGGAAATTTTCCTCCAGGTGGTAGAGCAGTGGACACATAGCCCTGATTCTGTGTATGAACCCTCAAAGTAGGGACAATGCCTCCTTCTCCCTTGACTTGCCATTTGGCTTCAGAGTAATCAAACTTGTCTCAAAATGGTGTGTAATTCCCTGTGAACAGTACTGGCATTCTTGAAACCATACTTCTTACAAGTAAATAACCTGTCCAAGATTGCTCCAAGCCAACTAGTCCAAGCACAAGTTAAATGAAAATACCAAGTCAAAGGTTCCAACTGTATCAATACTGAAGAAGATTTTTTAAAAGTGTGTGAACAAATTAACACCTCCCTAAAAAAGAAAAAACCAAAAACACACAAAAACAAAACCAATAAAAAACAGGAAACAAACAAAACAAAACAAACAAAAAAAAGCGTGTGATAATGGTATGGGATATTTTGTTTTTTTTTAAAAAAAGAAATAATTTTAAAGTTTTTATTCTTAGAGGCATTAAAAATAATTCCGTTCTGCTGCTCAATTTTGATGCTAGAGAGCCAGAAAAAGAAAGGGGGGGGGGGGAAATAGGAGAGACCAGAAGACAAAGAAAGTAAGACCCACTGCAAAGGAAGAGGTATATTAGGGTTGCCATAATAGAAACAATTGGAAGATAAAAATTAAGCCATGTGCTAAAAAGCTGGAAATGTGAATTGTTTGTAGAATACACTATTTAGAGATTTACTCTGCTTTTGGTTTTAAAACAAGATCTGATTTATAAAAGTTACAAATTCAAAAAGTTAGTCCTCCTTTAAGCTTTTAAAAGCTGGCTTAAAATTTTTACTCAATTTACAAGTCTGGCAAAATATAACTAGTAGCTTTTGGTTAATTACCTAGATTTTAAACTGCAATTATAAATTGAATAGATTCTATTTCCTTTTCAGATATTTCAACCACCAGCTGGCAAGTCTTCCCAATTACTTAATTATTCTTATAAATCTAATCAATTAATCTTATAAAAATGGGGACCCTTAAGTTCTTGGAAATGTTCCAGCACTGTACATCAGTCTTGTAAGACTTTAACCTACAAACCACACGACAAAATCAATTCATCAATTACATATTTTAAACTGGAATTACATTGATGAACAAGCACATGAAAAGATGCTCAATATCATATAGCCATGTGATTAATTCATTGAGGCAGGGTGATAAGGTATATAGTGGTCCGTTATACTATCTTTCCTACTTTTATGTATGTTAGAAACTTTCTATAACGAAAAGCTCTTAAAAATTGGAAGAGACCAAACTTTCTTAAATATGGAAAGTATATAAACTACTAAATATTGGAGAGATTATTATTCCGTGAATTCTTTTTATACTTCATTTAAAATCTTCTTGGGTGTAAAAGATATGTATCTAATAAGAAAATGATATCATCACAAACAACTTTGGGACAACTTTTTGATGTAATTTTTAAGGCTACCTTCCAGCTGCTAAGATTTCTTCAAGATGAGAAAGGTCCTGCTGGGACAAGGGTGAGTTCCCGCCTGCAGCCACAACTGCCAGCTGAGCCTTTGTGTAGCTGTTACAGCAACGACTCTGTAACTTAGTGGCCTGTCACTAACATTAACGACGTCTTTCTGTAAATGAAAAAAAAGTGCTCCTTCCTCAAGCATATTGGCCTTTGAATAAGACATGTTGCTAAATTATTGGTGAAGATGATCTCATCT
>JAQZBX010020098.1:0-33275 GCA_029593785.1 Cabassous unicinctus
ATAATTTTGAACAAATGAGATTTTGTATTTTCATTATTGTGGTGCTTTTGGGGGCGGTTTGTGGTGAACTTATGTTAGCAACAGAATTCATGCAGTCAACAAACATTTATTGAGAGTCCCCTTTATTCATTTTCTTTATACATTGATGAATAATACAAGGTTCCAACTCTAAAGGACCTCAGAATAGAGAAGGGAAAATGGGTTTATGTAAATAATTGTAGCATCAGGCCCCAGGTACTGGAGGGGCCTAAAGAAGGGGGCCCACTCTCCCTGGAGGAGTCAGAGAAGGCTTCACAGAGGAAGCAAAACTTGAATTAAGTTTCGAATAATGAGGAAATTCAAGAAGAGAAAAAGAGCAGAGTCAATATCATATAATGTAGCAACTGACTATTTCTATAGAAATGGATCAATAATAGTAAAAGTCACTTCTTCCACACTTTGTAAAGGTGCACCTGCAATTCCAATGAATATTGGTAAGGGTTGTATTCATGTTCCTAAACAAGGCCACATATGTCTTAGCACAAAAAAGATTTTCTTTTACAGTATTAATGCCTTGAGTATTTGTTCAGGGCATTTATGACCAATTGAAAGTCCATATGGATTTGGATCTGTATTTTAGAGATTTGGTCTTGTATCTGAAGGTAAAGCACTCCAAGGGCTTTACAGGGAATGTTTCTAATTCCTAGGACAACATCACAAAGATGGTATTCTAATCCCCATTTTCAGATGAGGAAATGGAGGCGCATCATGTTAGGTAAGGTCTCATAGCTAATGAGTAGCTGAGCCCTCCTTTGAACAGAATTCTGACTCCAAGACACCACATTAGCCCCATGTCATGATCAGTACATTGTCTTTTTTTTTTTCTTTTGTCCTTTTTTTGTTTTGTTTTTAGGAGGTACTGGGGATTGAACCCAGGACCTCGTGCATGGGAAGTAGGTGCTCAACAGCTTGAGCTACATCCACTCCCTGACACCATTGTCTCTTAATGCCTGTTCCTTCTAAAAGAGAAAAAGAAAAGGAAAAACTTAGTCTAGCTAAACATTAAGTCTTGATAATTGCATAAATTCACTTGTGTAAGCTGCCTTTATGGGTCATCTACTAGGTGTTCTAATGTCAGGCCATTTTCTCCTTAAGTATATTGAGGTATCTTCACCCACTTTTTATGTACTGTGTATGGAGGAGGAACTGAGAACTCATAAGTTTAAAAACATATGGGACTGAGATATTTTTAGATGAAATGATATAATATTTGGGATTTGCTTCAAAATAATTGTGGAGAAATGGGTGAGGGTTAAGATGAACTAGGTTTGACCTTGAGTTGATAATTATTGAAGCCAAGCGATAGATACATGGGCGTTCATTATTCCATTCTCTCTATTTTTATATAAATGTGATACTTCCCAAAATAAAAGTTTTTACAGCATTTGGATAAAATAGGTACAAAAATGTTGTGTTTTTTTTTTTTTTTTTTCTTTCAAAAAGTCAGTTATTTATGTTTGAGATGTATTTTCTCTTTTGGATTATCCATCTCAGAGTTCTTCTGCACTCATATTAAAAAGCAGCATTGTGCAGAGGAATACACTGTTTAGATGATGTGCTCAGACTGTGGTCCCTGGCATTAGCTAAGCACCGTCTTAAACCTGGAAGGAAGTTGGAGAGCTCCCTGGGATCCCCCTCATTCTACCTTCTCCCTAGAAGCTCGGGACACCTTATGTTCTGAATATGTTCTTGGAGGGGAAGGTACTCCCACCACAATGGGACAATTGTGAAAAAAAAAATAGCAGTTAATTTTGAAGACTGCTACTATCTTGGATCCGTAGTCTATTCTTAACCATTCTTACCTTATCAGCTGTACTGAACATGGGAAGTAGTTAACTAGGAAGTTGGTAGGTACAGTCATGTCTCACCCATCAGAATGTCCTAAGATAAACCTGTTCATACATACCCGGAAAGGTTGAATGAAATTTTTTTAACAATAAGTATTTGAGGTGGTCTATAGTGTAATTTAGAAAAAGTAAAAATATAAAAGTACATCATGGAAAAATACAAATAAGGGGACTTGTTTGTTTTCATTTGAAATGCTTCGTTCATGGTCTAGAATTAAATTGCCATAGAACATGATGAGTTTAGCTTGAATAAAATTTAATAGGAGCTTGTCTTTTCTATTCATAGGCCAAGCAATACCATTTGTAAATATTAAGGACCATGACTGTTCCTTAGTACACAGTTGTTTATAAGCCAAGGGAAAGAGTGAAATCACTGAACTGCAGGGAACAGGACAACAATCTCTCCTGATGGTAAAAAGACCAGGAATCTCTACTTTCGTGTATATTTTAGACCTGGCCTCCAAAAGAAATATACCCAAATAAATGGTGTGGTTGTGTCCAGGGCTACTGAGCCTAATCGTTGGCTGCCTCTGTGTTATTCTGAGATGTAATTTTCCATGTCATCTAAATTTGTAATAATTCTTTAATATGATAGAATTTCAGCAAACAGACATTCTGCTCACTGCATTTCTTCTGAATGAGTAATTCCCCGACAACTACAGATCTTGGCAGAAGCAAACCTGGTCATAAGTCATGTTCCACTTTCAGTGTGGTGAAACCTATGATGCGTAACACAGTGCCTTTGAATTCAGATGCTGATTTTCCTAAAGGAAACTTAAGAAGAAAAAGAAAAGAAAATGAAGTACTCAAATTTAGAAGTTGAACTAATGTATTATTATAAAACTTTAAAAGCACATAAACACCAATGATGAAGTCATTTCTTCAAAGTGAAAGATCATAAACTATTTTTCCCTTTTCTCTGTGTGGCTGGATGTGGCTTAGGCAGTGTAAGTTTAAAATATTGAACAAGTTAAGGTTTGTGGAATAAAAGTGTGGGGCAACATGCAGATGCCAGGTTGGTTTCCATTAACAGCCGACCTAACCCAAGTGAAAGGATTGAGAAGTTTTTCTTTTTCTTTTTTTGAAAAGTTGGAGGTTCTTCCAAGTAACCAGCAATGTGACTTTCCCTTGCTGTTCATTAACAGGGGTTTGGCCACCACGTCTGCTGGCTGAGTCCAAAGCTGCGGTAACTGGCTCTCTCCAGCAAGCTCATGGAGGGTTATGTCATCTTCATGTAGCCAGCCCAACACTTTTTCCATCTGCTAAAATATAAAACCTGCCTGCTGCTTTTACATTTTGTCCGAATAAAGAGCAAGAAGTTGGATGAGTTATTTCTTTTAATTTAAAGATGATATGTTAATTGGCTCTTTAAAACTCTGTTAAGCTAAGCACGCTTAGTGTAGACAGTCACCAAATTATTGAGTTTCTTGATAGGATAAAAACAGGTAAGGAACAGAGATTTATGCCAGTGTGTTGGGAGCTTGATGGATGTTTCCACATTGAAGTGATGCTCCAGCCAGGACTTCTTTTCATCAGGGATGAACCAGAAGGTATATCTGTAATATAGTCACATTGTGCACTTAACTGAGTTTAGTAATAGTTTGATAATTACACGGAGGTATTCTCTCCCAAATAAGAGGAACTGATGCGTGATGCGCTATTATTTAATCGCCTCTTTTAGGCTGCCTTCATTTCCTATTCTCTAAGTTTTTACATAGATATTTGCTAATGAGTTTGGAAATTGAGAAAATGATCGAAACTTTGCCGTGTGTTTTGCACTTTAGGGGAGCAATAGAGGCTTATGTATTCTTAAAGAAAATGTACTCCTGCTAAAACAACTTTTCAGTTGCCTTTGAAGTGTGCTAAAAAAAATGTGGGGAAATCGCCCTTAAAAGTTGTACTTCTTATTTTATGTTTTAACCTTTTGCCATTCATAAGATATTTTAAATAAAATGACATTTTCCTTTTTTTATTATTGTTTTTAAAGGTCTCTGGGGAACAAGATTCATGGAGGAAAGCAATACTAGCCGAGAGAAATACCTTAAAAGTGTTTTACGAGAACTGGTCACATACCTCCTTTTTCTCATAGTGTTATGCATCTGTAAGTATTTACTTCCACTAATGGAAAAGTTTTAAAAATATTTGACCTATCAAAGTCGTAATTAAAAGGAAGTGTCTCTTTGGATAAATTATATGCTTTATTAATATATATCAATAAAATTGATTTGTTTTTTTTTTAAAAAAAGGGAGTGTCTAATGCCCCCGAAGAGTCAATGCAGAATCCTCTTCTCAGCTTTGTTTTCAGTTCCAGCTTAGAATTTTGCAAAGTTCTCTTCTGTATGCTGACAAACAGTCATTAGAATTCAGCATTATCTGAGTGGCTAGTGTATTATCAGATGTGACCATTTTCACTATGAGATGCACATGGCAATCTTCAGACATCAAGTCAAAACTAAGTAACGGATTTTTGCATTAGATTTCTTAACAATAAAATTAGTGACACTATTATTACATGAATTAGTGTAACGCCTGCTTGAGAATTGTTTTCAACAAAATGACTTTCCCAGTTTAACTTTTGGGAAATACAAGTACTGTTGCCTAATTTTGCCTTTATTGATATACATATTTGAAAGTCCTCATCTTTTGGATATGGATATGTTGTGTCAGTGCCTTCATTTGAACTCATAATTTCTTCCAGACCTTCAGAAATTGCAGTGCTTCACTCTGCCGGAAATGTTTGCTCCAGATCCATCTCTTTCTTCCTTGAATTTAATTGACTAAGGGCTAAAAGCTTCCTTCGAAACAATTTTTTATTTACTAGATTTACAAAAAAAAATAACAGATTATAAGTTGAGCATAAAAGATTAAGGAAAAATTTAATTTTTATTTGTAATTTTAATAAATTAAGTATTGATTTATTTAATACCCCACACACAGTATTTACTAAAATTAGTCAACTATTGATGAGCTTTAGCAGAACTTGTGTTCTTTTTACATTTTCTGAGACTTTGCCTATCCAAAAGGAAGCCTGAGAAAAATGAGATTATTTAAGCTACAAATTTATATATACATACACACACATATACACACACACGACATCCATTTTCTTGGTTTTTACTCCAAACTAATTTTCTGAGATTCTCTGCTGTTTATTTAGGAAGGAATGTCTCACGCTTTTAAAGATGATACTACTTTTTTTTTTAAGTTGGTCCAACTTTATTGAAACATGACCTGTCATGGAAGAGATAATTCAAATAGGAACCACTCTGTGGTTTTAAGGCCTGCAGAAATCTGAGTTATATTTACTACAAAAGAATATAAAATACATTAGCTGAAACTGTGATGTAAAAATAAATTAGAAAAATTAATAGTATATCCTCATTAAATTAAATGTTTGCAAATGGTTTCTTCCTAAGCACTTAGAACTAGTTACTGCTCTTTTAAAAATTCAAATAGTTTGAATTTCATGAGAAAACCGAGTTACTGTGATGTGAAAGAAAGTTGTTCACATTAAGCTACTTCAGCCCCAACTTTCACAAACCACTTCACTTTTATCAGGGAAATTATACTAGACTACGTTTTTAAGTGAGCAATAGCTCACATAGAGTATTACAGATGTATCACTTCTTGCTTTACAAATGCGTAATAAATTCTTTAGACACCCCTCTCTGTAGAGAGCAGCGGCTCACTGTTAAGGCTCTGAACCTCAGTAAATACAATTCATTACTGAAAAAACGAAACAGATTTCAATATAAGAATTGACTAAAAAGTCATTTCCTGAGGGAAGCTTATCTAATTTTTAAGTATTTTTTCCATCTTCAAGCTCTTTTTAACCATTCCATTTCCAAAATCACTCTGAAAATGAGAAGAATAAATCTGATGACCTCAAAACAACTGTCATAATTTCAAGTCAATGTTTTAACTCGCCTTGCTATTTCTTCATATTTCTTACTGACAACACCAACCCTTCCCCCTTGGAGATCTAAAGTTCTCGGTAATAGGAACTCTTGCTTTCTTTAGCTTTAGGTATAACTTGTACATCTTTTGAAAAACGTGTTTAGTAAATACCCTTCAAGTCCTGCACCTCCATTTCCTGAAGGACCACATGAAGCATGGAAGCAAGTGGTGTCCCCTGGGGACTGTCTTAAGGCTTAGCTTTTGTTCCAGCTATTTAGGTAGGTCCCTTGACTCTTAAGTTTTCCTTTAAAGATTAGAAATTCAACGTAGAAAACAAATTCAGTTGTCAAACATCTGTTCCTAATGCAGAGCAAGCCTATACTTATATAGCAAAATTCCCTTTATTAAACTTTATCTTATGCAAACTTAAAATTAAAAAAAAAAAAATCCAGGTCCCAATGTAAATCATTAACCAACTGTTAGTCAGCTAAAGAGGTGCTGATGCAAAGTACCAGAAATCTTTCGGCTTTTATAAAGGGTATTTATTGGGGCAAAAGCTTACAGTTATAAGGTCCTAAAGAGTTCAACTCAAGGTACCGTAAGAGGTACTTCTTCACCAAAGTCAGTGTCACATATTGAAGCAAGATGGCAGATGATCTCTACCTGGTCCCTCATTCCTTCTTCCTCTTAAGGCTCCGTGGGACCAGCTTCTTCCAATCTCAGCTATAGGCTGGCATAGGGCTCATCTTTCTGGGCTTCTCAGCTGCTCTGTTCTCTTCACAAGGTCAGCTATAAACTATCAGGTGAATGGCTCATCTCTCCCCAGGGCTCCAGGATCAAAACTGACAAAGTTCTTTCTTCTTCTGTGTGTCTACTTGAGTGAGTATCTGTTTATATAACCCACCAAGGGGGCAGGGACTCAACCCTGAGTCACGCCTTACTGACATGGTCAAATCAAAGCCCTAATCTTGATTTAATCAAGTAAACATGAAACCTTTGAATTTAATATAGTCAAAGGGCATCATGTCCAGAGGAACAGACCAGTTTGCAAACATAATATATTTTGGGGAATTCATAAATAATACTAAACTGTTACACTTATTAGACTCAAAAATGTAAAGCAAATTTTTTAGAGTTTCCAGTCTTCCTAAAAGAAGTGTGATATTTTTGGCTGACAGATTAATCAATATCAGAGATCTAATCTGTCATCACAGAACACAATTTTTGACCTGGTAACAGAAAACTCATTCTGGTAATCTGACACATGGCCAAGCTTCTAAGACTAGAATTAAAGGCACTCTTTTGGATTATGTCCTTTAATAATTTTCCAAGAGGAAAACCATGAAGAGGCTTCTAGCTCAGTAGAGACATTGCTCAAATGTTCTAGAAATGGGCTGTTTTACAGACCTTCAGTATTGCTCTTCAAAAATTCAACAGGCCAAGGAGTGAGGTTTTCACTGATGGGGCTCTCACCCACTCCCTGGTTTTGTGCCAGTTTCCATAGCCTCCTCTCCCAGCATCATAGCCTTGCCTATACTCGTCTCTTAACCTGGCCCCTGGATCACCCCCAGCCATACTGCCGGCCCTTCTTAAAGCCTGCACCCCACTCTGTGTGAATGATCCGTCATCCAGACGCAGCCCATTTATGTACCACATGGCACTTTCTGCATCTACTGTTGAATAGTACTCCACAAAATAGAATCCATGTGCTGTTGGTTTTTTTTTCTTCCATTTTATCCAGGCCCATAATGATTTTCTTTATGTCACCACTTTTGCTGAGTTCATAGATTTGTACTTCAGTTGTGTAAAAGGAAAGATTTCCAGCATACAAAACACAGCTCTTCTTCAGTAATTTTTCTTGTTCTTCACTGTCACCTCAGAAGTGCTGGTCTCGGTACTGGCTCAGCTCCATGTAGAAGTCATTGCCCAGCACCTTTAGGAAGCCACTGGACATAGTACAAAAGAGGTGAACGAGGATGCCGCAACGCTGGAAACAACCAAAAATTGCATTGCTTTTCAACATGTTATCTAAGTTAGAAATGCTAAAAAGCTCAAAATTATCTATTCATTAAGTTAAAAGTTGCAAAGCAAGAGATGGTGTATTTTAAATTCTGTGTTCTAGGCTGTTAGAGCTTAGAATACTGAGGTCAAGTTGCTGCCTGTATAGAAATTGTGCTTTAAACTCCAGTGGCCTTGAATGTTAATAGGTTGATTATAATTAATATTAAGTTTTTTTCAAGCATTACACACATACATATTTTTACTTATGAAAAATATAAGGATAGTCCTGTAAGTCAGTGTAAAACTCCAGTGGTCCCCCAAACTGCCTTTATAATAGAATCACCAAAGAAACTAAAAAATTAAAAATTACACTTTTCTTAGATCTACTACATCAGAGCCTCTATAGTGTGACCCAGGGAACTGAGTTTTATGATAAACAGATGTTTGGGAACCACTGCTCTAAGCCAGATAAGGATACTGAAGAGTTAGAGCGTTAGGAAATATGCCTTAAGTCATAAATTGGTGTTTTCTTGCTTTATTTTAGAATGTTCATGCCTTTTGTTCTTTTTCACACTAACCACATTTTCCTTACATATTTTACATAAATAAAATTTTATTTCCAGGATATTATAGACTCTGCATAAGACAGGGTCTTGGTAGGCATATGGTCAAATTCCATTGAATGCTAAGATTCCTCCAAAATGGTCAGTCATCCGGCCTCTGCTTGAGTAAGTTCCAGGTTAAGGGACTTACTTCTTTGAAATAGTGCATTTCATTTTTCTATGGCAGTGTTAGAAAATACGGAGTTAAAGAGTCTATCCTCCCATATTCTCCTAGTTCCACCCTATAAGCTCACCTATACCAAGTACCTTTTTTGTATCTCTTTTCCAATTGAGCCCTTCTGAAGTCTGGAGACAGACATCGAATCGCCCCTAAGTCTTCTCCAGGTTAAATCTTTCTAGTTCTTTCAGCTGTTGATCATGTGACTCTAGATATGATTTGAGTCACACACATGATGAAACTTTCCCAGCACATGCTGTTTTATCAGAGTCTCTTTAAAAGCACAGTAGCAACCTCCCCATTGAGAAGTAGAAGAGAGGGGCCATGAGCGTCCTCATTCCAGATACTACAGTGGTTCATGTGTCCTAAGATAGTCTGACTCTTGGAGCTGCCTCATCATAGAAATGATTCTGTAGTCTCTTCACCAAAAACTTTAAAGCACTGTGTTCCACAGGTAGTATTTGAACACTTTCCTGGATCCATTTAGCCCTGCCTGTTAAATTTCATCTCAGTAGTATTTGCTCATCATTCTAATCTGTTGAAATTATCTTGGATCTGGTTTCACTTAACTCATATATTAGCTATTCCTCTAAGCTACCCATTATCAGCAAAGTTGATATCATTAATATTCTTATCTTAGTAAATTACTAAATCAAAAAAAGATTGGTCCAAGACATTGGTCCATTCATCAAAGCTTTTTGAGGAGAGTTCGTGTAATTACATTATCATCCAGCCTAGACTATTGATGAAAAAGGATGATAGGAAAGACTTTTTAAATGCTTGTCTGAATAACCACCATTCCTCTGATCTATCACCTGGTGACCACCTTTAAAAGGAAGTGACATGATTTACTCCTACCAAGAGCTAACTGGCTCCTTGTGATTGATTCCTTTCCCCAGTGCTCAGAAGCCGTCTTTGTAATTGCTAGTTCTAAAATCTTGCCAGCAATATCAATATCAAATGACCAAGAATAACAAACTCATTACTCTGTGTTTAAGTGAAATAAGGTACTTAGCCCTATGCCTTGCACGTTGGAAGTTCTTAATATGAAGTAGTAGGAATCTGTAAGACATCTTGATATAACAGAAAAGTTTAGATTTTTTGCATCAGCCCAGAGTTCAAATCCCAGTTCTATCACTTACAAGCTGGGTAAACTTGGGCACGTTATTTAATCTCTCTGAGCCTTTAGTTCCTCATCTGTAAAAATACTTATTTTGCAAGGCTGTTGTAAAGATTAAAAATAATACATTTAAAGATACTTAGGTGGTGAAATATAACATTAGTAAGAGCAAAATTCTTCCTAAATATCCTTGACAGTGCTGAATTATCTCATTAGTGGTTTCCCTAACTTTAGGTTCTCACTGTTAGGTCCCAGGTGTCAGTTCATTTGGAGCAGTTAAGCACCCATCACGAGTTCATTTCCACCTTACCAGTGTTAGTTCTGGCCCCGTTTTTAAAATCAGTCTGCTTGACCAAGAGGGCAGAAATAACATGGGAATTAAGTAATCCCACTTTCTCTGAAATTTAGGATTTATTCTTACTTGAAACCTGAAATTGCTTTGAATTCATTATCAAAGTACTTATTAAAAAGTGCTCTTAAAAATAGCAGTCGTATTTTATTGTGTGAGTTAGATGCTGAAATAAAGAAAGGAATAAATAGTATTATAGAAGATCTTTGGAAAAAGGCACAGGAGAGTGTTTGGTGAATCTATCATAATAGAAACATTTGTCTCTTTCTTTTCTCTGCTCTGTCTACTCTATAAAATTGTTCAAATCTCCTAAGTTTAAACACAATAATAGAAATCACAGAAGTTAGTTGAGTCAACGTCATAGAAATATAAAGTTTCTGTATGTTAAAAAAAATAAACAAAATTAAAAGGAAGAAAACAATTGTAAAGAATATTTACCAGAACTACTAAAACGTAATACCATCATGGATTAATGTTTAATACACTTGAAAAATACAAATCAAAGTTGTACTAAAGATACACAGTAAGTACTAAGTGTGTAAATAGTAAGATAAACACTCGGACTCTGTACATATTTTACAAAGTAGAAAATATAACATTTCACAAAGTAGAAAACATAATAGATAGTATGAGAAATGCTTACTTTAAACTCACTAGTATCTGAGGAAGTAATGAAAATAGAGTCCTGAACAGCAAAATCAACGCAGTGTAATATGTCCTAGGACAGAAAGAGCTCTTTTAAAAAGAAATCTATGTATCTTCACATTTCTTTATCTCTGGAAGAAGGAGACTGCCTTGTATTCTTAAAAAAAGAGAGACAAATATTTTATTTTACTTGTAAAAGCTTACAAGGATGAAAGTCTAAAGAGAGTTTGCCTCATTTGCCAGATAATCCACACAGATGAAGTCAATAATAGCAAGGTCAGTGAAGCCAAGGTCAGTGGGTTAGTCATCCCACTGGTAGCTTCCCACGACACACATTCAGTCTTAGGATCACAGATTATGGTCCACGGGAAATAACGATTAAATCCTTTGGCTATGGGCGGAAAGCCCGTTGTCCATTTTTGTTACACTGACTGGCCAAAAACTCAATTTTACATTGACAAGAAATGGAATCTGTGTGGATATTACTTTAAACGACCTTTACTCCACTTATGTGACTTTCTCTTCTTTATGTCTTCATGGTGTTTGACAGGTAAATATGATATAGTGGTCTCTCTTTTTCACAAAAAGCAACACTAGCCCAATGCAGCACTTGAGTCAACAACCTTTTATCCCTTCAAGATTTCCATCACCGCTTGTGACTTACAATTTTCTTCTTGAAATTTTAACCAAAACTAGATCAAGTGTGTGAGGGTTTAATAACTTTATTTTGCCTTTTTTATTGATTCTGCATTCTCACTTCTGCCTCCTAGAAGGCCCTAAGTAAGGTCACTAGAGAGCTCCTAGTTGCCAAATTGAGTGGGCTCTTTACAGCTTCTCTATAGCATTTGGTCCCATGGCATTTGCATTCTAGAAACTTCCCTCTTTTGGCTTCTGTGACTCCCTCTCTTTTGGTGTTCCTCCTTTCTCTTTTCACTTTCTTAGTTTTCTTCTTTCTGAAACCTGTTTCAAGAGCATGTTTTCTGTGATTGGGCCTTGACTTGCTCTTTAGGTGCTCATTTCCATAGACACAGTTTCAACTAGCCCTTGTCTGCTGGTGACTCCCCAGCTCTAAACCTCTCTCATGAGCTACAAACCATGGACCAGCTTCTCCAATGGGATATTTCATAAGCTTCTCATCCTTAACATTCCTAAATCTGCACTCATCATCCCACCCATCCAAACTTGCTTCACTAATGTTCTCCGTCTGGGTTAATGTTCCTCACATACATGCCTCACCCAAAACCTGGGCATCATCGTAGATGCTTTCCTTCACCCTTCTCATGTGATCATGCCGCTCACTGCATCTCTTTAGCACCTCTCAGATCTGCCTTCTTTTCATACATCCTGTTGTCCCTATTTCAACCTTCATCATCTCTCTCCTGGATTATTCATTTATCCATGCATTCAATTGTGTAGTCGTTTAATTAAAAAACAGATTTAGACTCTTTCCTTAAATTTGATAAGTGACATGAATGAAAGCAATTGGGAGGAGACGGTTCCCCTGCAGCAGGGGTTCTTAACCATGGGTCCGTGAGCTTGAACTGAAATTCAAAAAAAACTTTATTCTTATGGGGACGTGTTGGTGCGGGTGTGATATATTTATTAAATAATATACAGTATAGTGTGAACTTACTAAGTGGTCTGTGGGTTTCACCTGACTGGCAAAGGGGTCCATGGAACAAAAAAAGGTTAAGAACCCCTGCCTGACAGGGAAGACATCCCTGAGGCCTGAAGCAAGGGTGGGAGTCACCCAGATGAAGAAAGAGCTCCATGAATGCCGGTCTGAGGCATGAAAATGCCCAGAACATTCTAGAAGCTGATCGAAGCCAGTAGGTGGAGAGAGTACTGTAAGATGAGGATGGAAAAGAGGTCAGGTTCTGGTGGGCTTTGGTAAGGGATTTTCAGTGGGACGTTAGTAGAGAGTTAAGTAGGAGAGGGGCAAGATTCATGTGAATTTTAATAATGACTTCTCATGCCCTGTGGAGCACTACTGAATGGGGATACTCTCCCCGTGGACTCCAGCACTCCCAGGCACTGCCTCCAGGCTGCTGTTTCTGAAACCAGAGTAAACCAGGTCAGTGCTCCCGTTTAACATGCTTTAATCACCTCACCTTCAAGATAAAGTTTAAAATCTTTAGGAGATAGGCCAGTTTTTCAGTTTGCCATTTTTGTTTATTTCTGCAGAGATGCCACTCCCTATAAACACTTGGTACTTCAGCCACACCAAACCACTTAGGATTCTTGAAAATTCCTGGGCATATGCTACTCCCTTCCCTGCCTGCCTGCCTAGTTCCTCCTCATCCTTCAAGATCAGCCCCAGAGTCAGATCCATGGAGAAGCCTTTACTGGTGCCAGACTAACCTAGCTGAGCTCTGAGCTGTGCTGACACTCCAGCCCCCCCTCTGGCACTCCTCACACTGGATTGTCAGGAGCAGTTTACACTCACTAAGGGCACTAAGGAATGCTATTGTGCACATCTCAGTGGCGGCACTTGTAGCTTCTCACTAAAAGTTGACACCTTTGCCCATTTTGTTTTTCCTCTTGTTCACCAATACTTCCACACAGAACTTTTCTGGCAACTGAAACAGTTCAGGCCTAATCATTCTTTAATTTATATATACCATCTTGCATTGGTATATAAGGCTTTTAATTTATAGAGTGTGCAAATATATGCCTTTATTTATCTCCACAGCATCCCTGTGAGGACATGGTACAATAGAGAGCTAGCAAAGAAGTTAGATTTCCTGTTCAAAATGATGGCTTCACTTTGTGGAAATTTGAAATACTGAGACCAAACCATCTTGGTTCTAATATCTTTACATCTGGTATATTTTTATGGCAGTTTTGATTTCCTCTTTGTCGCAAGGATTAAGAGGGAAAAAATTTTTATGGCTTAATTGTGTGTGTGTGTGTTTATCCTTTCGTTAGTTAGCTTCTGGATTTATGGTTTTTAAAATGTTGCCTGGTTGGTGTTTTTGTTGTTTGTTTTTCAGGAGGTACCAGGACTGAACCCAGGACCTCATACATAGGAAGCAAGCATTCAACCACTGAGCTCCACCCGCTCCCTGGTTTTTAATTTTAGGGATTTACCGATGTTCCCTTTGGGGTCTAGCATAATTACCAGTTTTCATGAATGTTCTTTAGATAGTTGAAAAAGAATGTGAATGATCTCTTTTGATACATTATAAAGTTTGATGTATATTCATTGTCACCTATTCAATTCAGACCTTTAATTATAAGTAGATAATTTTTGTCTACTTTCTCTTTCAAAGATTGAGAGATGTGGGTTAAAGTTTCCAATTACAATTGTGGTTTTGATAATTATTCTATTACTGGTAGATATTGCATTATTATATGTTCGTGCTCTATTATTCAATACATAAAAGTTCATTGTAGTTAAACCATTGTTTATTGTGTTCATTCCTTTATTTCTAACTTTGTTTCAATTGTGTCTCTTATCAAAATTATAGAGATGCATTTTTCAATTTTCCACCAAAGTCTTTAAGACCCATTCACATTTCATGCTTTTGTAGAATTTCTGTCGTGTTATTTTTCCCTCTCTTTTTTATTCTTTTCTGTTATTTTCCATTTTTCTTTTGTTACTTTGGAAAAATCTGTGCTTTTTTATTCTAATGATTTGGAATTTATACAATAGATTTAATTCTACAGTCTCCTGCATTTGTTTTTAGTATTTCAACCTGTATTTTTTCAACAATATTAAGAATAAAATAGTATCTGTTGGCTATTTTTAAATGATAGACCATGATTTTAAGACAGCTTTTGTTATTTTACATGCTGGTTATTTGGCAAGACTGTGTTTTAATATTTTTTATTCTGGCTTCTTTGATGGAAAATGGACTCTCAGGGGTTAAGATAAGGGCTAAATAGCAGAAGAAATGTGAACCTCAGATATATATGTGTTCTTTATCTTATATTTTCTAATATTCTCCTCTCCTTTCTGGTCCTCATTTAAAATGATCTATTTCGTGGTGTAATTTTTTTCTTCACAATTCAGTTCATTTAAGAGAGTGAATGCTATCTTCAAAACGGGCTTTCTTCATCAGAAACTGAAAGAAGTGATGCAACAGTCTATTTCTGTTGCATTTTACAGTGTACAAAATGTCTTCACATCTGTTTCTCCAGTTGAACTTCATAAAAGCCCAAGACATTATTCTTCTCATTTTCTAAACAACAGGAGTCAAATTCAGAAAAGTTAAGTAGTTGTTCTAGATCCCAAGACACCAAGACCACAATCATGGACACAATATGAAACAGAGCAGAAACACAAACCCAGATTGTTCTGACTCCAAATGCTGGGGGCCCTTTAGCTGTCAACTAGACTGGATTCATGGTGTAGCTGACTCCTGGAGATGTCCCATGGACTAGCCCAGGGCCTGGCACAAAAGAGTTAATGTTTGTCTGTTTGAATCATCATCCCTTGACAACTTGATGATGTTGTTTCTCCAGCTGTCCAGCAGGTGGTGCTGTGTAGCCGAGGGGATCTATTGCTGCCCCTTTTAGTGACGCTATTAAAGTCAAAACGTCCTGATAATTTCAAAAGCAAAAAAATCAGTATTGGGTTTTGAACATTATAAGAAAATCAAGGGGATATATTTTTTAATCAGTGGTTCAAATATTTATATCTGTGTAGCTATGCATATGTATGCAATATTTATAAATTTAAAAACTTAATTCATCAAAATTCCTTCTTTAACAACAAACCACAGGTAAAAAAAAAAAAAAAAGCTTCAGAATGACCTAAATTAACCAATTAAACCAAATAAAAATCTAATTTGAAGTTAATTGAAAATAAGCAACCTAAGTAATCCTTTAGTTGGCTTTGGGGAGACTTCACTATTACTCTTCAGCAGCATGTCAGCTTTTTCCCTCCGTTGAGGCTGGATTCACAGAAGGCTTTTGCAGGGTACATCTTACCACATCCTTCGGTCTGAGGGAACTGACACTCTCTCTGGGAACGCTGTGAGCTCCTCTTCCTTCATGGCAGGGACCATATCTTGTTCATCTTCATATCCAACACCTCATTCCGTGAATGTGAATGGATTACAATTCTAATCCCTTAACTCTGGTCAGTTTTGAGAGGTGGCAGTTCATGTAACACTTAAAGAAGAGTGTACTTGCCCCAATTACGTTGGGTCATGGGATGACAAAATTAAGAAGGAGAGTGATGGGACCTAATTAAGGGACTAGAAAATATACCCACCCCTCTAGATGCAGTACACAAATTGTGTGTATTAGGTATATTTATTCCTTAAACAGCTGCTTGAGATGGACTCCCAAACACACACGTGTTTGGATCTTGATGTTCTCTGACATTTGGGAGAGAATATTGAGGGAGAGATTTTATTCAATAGTATCTAATCCCCCAAATCATTTACTACAAGGTTTTAGAATGCATTATATGATGTCTTAGAGTCAGCTAAGTATTAATAACCTGCTGAACATTCAGAACTGTGTCAGAAGCTGTAGTCAAAAGAATTACAAAACATGTTTCTTTCTCCTTGAAGATTTTTGTCAGCTAATTATAGGATAGCCTATCACACCTGCATAAAACAGTACTTGTTAAAGTGCTGAAGTTTGTAATCAGTGTGTCGCAGCAATCCAATTAAGGAGGAGAAGCTACTTTTATGGAACATTTGTTAAGTGTCAGCCACTGTATTAGATAATTTTTAGTTATTACTTTTATCTAAGCAACCAAAACCCCATGGAATAATTATTCCTATCTTACAGAAGAGAAAACTAAAGTTCAGAAAGTTTAAGCAACTTGCACAAGTTACATAGTAAGTAAGGGTATGGCCAAGATTCTAACGCTGATCTCCTTTGACCCACTGATACTATCAAGTATCTTCCCACCTGCCTCCAGGACCATAGAGATAGGGCTGGTCTAATCAGGAAGTCTTCATAGCGGGGGCGTACCTTGAGTTAGATTGTTCCATGCAAGATTTGGTTAGTAGGTAGGAGGCAGATGTACCTATATCAGCCGGGATCCTGGAAGGAAAGAGACGCTGTACTCAAAGTGGTGATTGACAGAAGTTTTAATGAATGAATGATTTTCAGAGTTGTGGCAGGGCTAAGGGAACTAACGAGGGGAAATGGGGCACCTTCTATCTGGCCTGAAGGAACGAGGGGGAGGAAATGGCATGGCAGGAATCCAGAGAGAGTTGTAGCCATGGGAGAAGGGCATCCCCCAGCAAGTGTGGCCAAGGTTAGATGATCCACTACCGAATGACATCCAGGCAATGGGGGAATGGAGAGTAGAGGTGGAGGGAAAAACCCCCAACTTCTCTACTCTGACTCCTGCACCTCCTGTTTAGCCTCCCATTGGCTGAACACTCAGGAAGTCAAAGGAGCAAAGTGATACAGTTGGTAGATGTCAGTCTGGGAACACAGAGCAGGGCAGGAGTAGAATGGAGACTTAATCTTGGGGCAAATTGAGGATGACCACACGTATTATGGTAGGGAGAGTAAGCAGTATGGCGCAGTCATAGCGTGAGGACCCAGGCATGTGGGCTCTGGTAGGACGTGTACAGATCAGCCTAATGGGCGTGGAAGATCTGATCCAGGAGGTGGTGGGAGATGAAATGGAATAGGCATGTTGGAAGTCCGCAATGTCAAGGGAAGGCACCTGACCTTAACTTGATACTTAATAGTAAGGTACTTTTTGCTTCACATAAACCAGTGTCAATATATTTATTTTATGAGGCTGTATTAGTGAGAGAGACAGGGAGATATGCCAGAAAAATGAATGGGGCTGGGGATGGGAAGAGGAAGGTAAGGACGAGAGCACATTTTATGTGACTTTTTGTTTCAAAAATGGCCATCCACCAGGAATAACCCCCACGTGGAAGGAGTTGGCTATGTGCAGGGGTGTGCAGGTGCCCCTCTCGGAGTTCACCTGGCTCTTTCTGTGTTCCAGTGACCTACGGGATGATGAGTTCCAGTATGTACTACTACACCCGGATAATGTCACAGCTCTTCATAGACACCCCTGTGTCCAAAATGGAGAAAACCAACTTTAAAACTCTTTCTTCAATGGAAGACTTCTGGAAGGTATTTGCATATTAACTTTGAAAGCACCCCCTTTATCCCTGAAAATTGTTCATTTGGCTTCATACGTTCAATGCAGTATGATCTGCCCTGCCTGTTCTGTGTGAGATGTTCTGAGTTACGGTGAGTTGTTAAAAGTTATGGTTCCTACACTCCAAGAGGATGCAGCCAGCATTTATTGGCATGTTGCACGTGCCTTGCGTGGTGCTGAGTGTTTCATACCTTACTTTATTTAATCCTCATAGTCACCTTACAAGGTATGTACTCAAGTCATGCCCCATTTTGTCAATGGGTAACTGCAAATCAGAGTGCTTAAAGGTTTATGGTCACATGGCTAAGGAATAAGAAAAATCGGGGGAGCAGATGTGGCTCAAGCAATTGCGCTCCTTCTTCCCACATGGGAGGCCCTGGGTTCGGTTCCTGGTACCTCCTAAAAAAAACAAACAAACAAACAACAAGCGAAATAAACAAAAAACCAACTCAAAGAGCCTATGTGGCTCAGTGGTTGAGCTCCGGCTTCCCGCATACAAGGTCCTGGGGTCAATCCCCAAACCCTGGTACCTCTAAAAAAAAAAAAAGCCCAAGAGTCATTCATGATTCAATAAATATTTATTAAGTGTAGCCAGGAAGTTAGGTCCTTGGTGACAGAGTATTGGTTGTTTTTGTCTTGTTTTGGTTTTGGATTTTGTTTTCTCTGTCTCTGTTGATGATTGCATATACCTACAGCTCCTTGTACAATACCTGATAGAAGGTAGACCTACACTTTCAAAGATCTACTGATGTATAATCGAATCCTTTCTCAAGCTGTCAAAAATTCCAACCTTGCAGCAGAGTATAAGCAATAGGAAAACTATTATACCATAGGAAAAATATTAAGGATATGGTGCTCAGAATCTGATAACATTGGAAAGGAACTTAGAAAGGAAATGCTTGTTTCTCCTGGGGACATACTTGCTAAAATTCTTACTAAACCCTGGGGTCAGAGCTGTTGATTTTAAAGATAGAAAAAACTGGGTCAAAAATACTTGGCATACAAAATACTTTGTATAATATGACTCTTTCCCATGTCAACAGGGCAAATCAGTCCATCTCTATTAATCATCTGATGAGGATAAGACACAGAAATGGGTGGATCTGTCTTTCCTTTAGGCATCTCTGGATGTGCACACAACCAAGAGACTTCTCACATACACACAATCCCATAATAAATGCCAAGGTCTAACGGGGGGATGAGGGGCTGGGGCCTGGAGAGTTCTTCAACATGCAGCAAAATGACCCAGACAATTAGAGGATCCACTAGATGGCAGACGGGTCATCAGAACGATAGCATTTTCCTCTCCAAACAAGCTTGGAACTGTGATTCTATGGGATGCTATTCCGTGTCTTAGTTTCTGAGGGCTGCCATCACAAAGTACCACAAACTAGGTGGCTTTAAAAAACAGAAATGTATTGTCCTACTGTTCCAGAGGCTTAGAAGTGTGAAATAAAGGTGTCAGCAGAGCCATGCTCCGTCTGAAATCTGTAGAGAAGAATCTGTCCCTTGCCCCTCTCCTGGCTTCTGGCAATGTCCACATCCCTGATGTCCCTTGGCTGGTGGCAGTCTAGCTCAGTCTCTACCTCCATCACATGGCCATCTTCCCTGTGTCTGTCTCTACCTCCTCTCCCTTTTCTGTAAGGACACCCGTCATATTGGATTAGGGCCCCCACCCTATTCAGTATACCCCATTTTAACTTAACTAATTCCATCTGAAATGAACTTGTTTCCAAATAAGGTCACATTTACAGGTAACAGGAGTCAGGACTTCAACATAACATTTTGGAGGTTACAGTTCAACCCATATACAATTTTAATATGGGAAAGTGGAGTTGGTCATGATCACGGATTTATGCACCACCCCCTTTGGTCCCAGAAAAACATTAGAGTTGCCATTTATCAGTCACCCACCCTGCCAAGTGCAGGAACTGTGCAAAAGATGGATTTTACATAGGCAGGAACCCTGGCTCAGAGGAGGATCCTGCTCGAAGCTTCACAGCTGGCAAGTGATGGAGCAGGATCCAAACCCACATCTTTCTGATAGCAGAAGCCACTCTTGTCACTCTACTACGTTCACAGGGTTGCCAAACTGCTGGTCCTGAAAGCATTCCAGGTAGGAGCAAGACCGACACTGAATTTGGAACTTTTCAAAATATGTTTCCTTTGCTCTCAGTTTGCAGAAGGCTCCTTGCTGGATGGGCTGTACTGGAAGACAGGGCCCAGCAACAGAACCGAAGCTGACAATCGAAGCTTCATTTACTATGAAAACCTGCTGTTGGGGGTACCACGTATCCGACAACTCAAAGTCAGAAATGGATCCTGTTCTATCCCCCAGGACTTGAGAGATGAAATTAAGGAGTGTTATGATGTCTACTCTGTCAGTAGTGAAGACAGGGCTCCATTCGGCCCACGGAATGGAACCGCGTAAGTGTCTGTGGCTCGTCACATGCCCCTGGCCTCTGATCCATTCATTCTCTGAGTCCTTCACCAAGGAGAAGGTGACTCAAATGACTCCTCAATGCTTACATTTAAGGCATTGTCCAAATAGAACTTTGGTTTCTCAATTTTTCTCCATTTTTTTAATCCCATTTCAGTTTCTGCAGGTGTATTTTTCAAAATGCACTGACCCTGCAAAAGAAGTTATCCAAGCTGTGGTAGGATTCTTTGAAGAGATTCTTGGGCCCTATTTTTATAGGTCCAGTAATATCTTCCACTAGATGGTTACTAGGAAATTTTCTGGTCCAGAAATTCTGTTTTTATTTGCTCTTTCAAGTAAATTTATGATCAGAAGGCAGTTATTTAAAGTGTGTGATAAGCTTGTAAGGCCATTTTTCCATCTGGTTTAAATCCCAAATTTGTGTAAATGATTTTGCAGGGATTTTTCTGTGCTCAATGTTAGCCATATTTAAGACATCTTATGTTTTAAGAGAGGGCAATCATTATTTGTATAATTATTATAGATATGATAAAGAGATAGGAATAGCTCTCAGGCTGTTTCAAGGTGGCTCTCTTGGGGCTGCTGTCCCTGAGTGAGTCACCATCATCCCAACATGTCCTCTAAGCTTTGCAAGTTCAGAGACCTAATTCTGTCAGCTCACCTACATCCTATTTTTGGGAGCTGAGTTGCCATAGAATACAAATTTGTTGATAGAGCCTATATCTTTATCATAAATAGATTCTTTGTCTGCCATCCAGTATATTCCCTATTTAACAGCAGCGCTCATAAGAAACAAATTTAGTAAATATCAAAAGATTCAGAGTAAGTCAGGTACCATAACCTGGAACAAATGCTTTCTAATGCTCCTTTTCCCAGTTCCTGCAAAGTGTAAACATGCCCTTAAACTATAATACCTTTTGCAATATTTTTTCTTTTTCTCACATCATTAATAAGAGAAATTTATGCAGCCACTACTCTGTGCCAGACACTATACATGAAATGATTTCATGCATTATTGCATTTCTTCCCAAAGCAATTAAATGAAATAGGTATCAACTCCATTTTATAAATGAAGAAACTGAGGCTCAATTACCCAAAATATCACAGCTAGTAAATAACTGAGCTTGACTTTCATCACACTTGCCTGACTCCAAAACCCAGGTTTCTTCTATTACACCATGTTGCTTCTTAATTACATTGTTAGGCTGGCTTCTTGACACCCTCAGCTTACCACCAGAATCAAGTTTCTTGAGGGCAGGGACTCTATTTTGTTCACTGTTATATTCTTGAAGCCTTGAACAGTACCTGGCACATAAAGATAATAAATATTTGTTGACTGCATAAACAAATAAGTCATTTCTTCTATAGGATGAACTTGTGTGTATTTAAACCATGCTTAGTCCTGCCATATTCTCAAATCATTCCCATTCCTCCTTCCCTTCAACTCCTGTGTGAAAGAGTAGTCTTCATTGGCCACCTCCATTAAAACTTAAACTTTAAAGCTTTTGACATCTCTCTTGGAAGCTGCTAGTGACCTCTAGCTAGCAAATCCACTGAACAATTTTCAGACTTCATCCTCTTCAACCTCTACAGAAGGTGCCAGAGTTGACTGCTTGTTCTCTTGACTTCACTAAACTGGGTTCTCCTAACTCGGTAATCCCCTTCTTCTCTCACTTCTCCTCTCTTATTCCCAGGTTGTCTGGCTTCAGAGCTCTATCTTTTCTTTCTCTACACTGTTTCCCTTGGCATTCACCAGGCTTCCACTCTCATCTCTGTTTGGCAGTTCATCATTCTTCAGCAAATACACTGTCATTCAGGTGCCAGGCATGTTCAGCAAAGTCCGTCTCTTCTGTCAATGCCCTTGGTGCTAGGGTAACAAAACAGCAATAAACAGAAAAAATGAATCCCTCCATTCATGGAGCTCAAATTCTACGGATATAAAACAGAAATTAGACAAAACTATTTTCCACTTCTATGACCCACCAGCTCCTTCAATGCAATTTCATTTGTTTTGTTTATTGTTGTTTTAATTCAATATGCTCCAGACTGAACTCATTCATTTCTTACTTGGATCTGCCCTTCCTCTTGTTAATGGTCTGCCCTTTACTCAGAGATGTCAGAGTCATTTTTGATATCTCCTTATCCCTTGCCCCCAGTCCCCAAAGTAGTTGCCAAGGTCTGGTGGAATTCACCAGCTGGTGCTCAACCTGGTCCTGCTTTCCTGTCCCACCACACTCATCTAGTGAGGCCCTTGTCACTTGTTCTTTACTACAGGAACCACAATCTGAGCAGAGTTAGACGTCCCCAAGACCACCCCCAGGTTCAGTGATTTGCTGGGAGGACTCCCAGGACTCAACATATAGTTATACTCATGGCTAAGGTGTATTCCAGCAAGAGGATACAAAGCAAAATCAGCAGAGGGGTAAGGCACATGGGCGAACTCCAGAGGAAACCAGGCACAAGCTGCCAAGGGGCCTCTCCCAGAAGAATTACACAGGATGCACTTAACTCTCTCTCTCAGCAGTGAGTTGTGACATGTGTGAAATGTGGTTACCAGGAAGCTCATTGGAGAACCGAGTCCAAGGTTTTTATTGGAGGCTGGTCTGTAGACCTCCTCTGCCTAGCTCATACCAAAGTTCCAGATGCCCAGAAGGAAAGCCGTGGTTCAGCACAAACCATGTTGTTTGTACAAACAGTTTAGGCACAGTGAGCCACTCTTAACATCTAGGGAAAGTTTTATATCAGTGTAGAGAGCTGTTTATCAGTTCTAAGCAGAGCAGTCTCAGGCCTGCTATGTTAACTCTTTCCTGCACATGAACCCTCTGTTTCTCACCACTCCAGGCTTTCCTGCAGCCATCAGTAACCCTGTTCTGAACCTCTCAGGAACCTTCCATTCAGTGACTCCTTCATACTTTCCCTTCACAATCTGACCACAGTCCACCTTTCAACCTTCTTTTCCTCATCATATGAGAACCAAACTGAACTACTTCCTGGGTACCTTTGATTTCTCTGTGGCCCTACCTTGCTCAGGCTTGAAAATGCCCTTCTCATCTACCTGGGAAAGTTTAAATCTTACTTAACTTTCATGGTCCAGGTCCAATATAGCTTCTTCCCAAAGACTGTCACCAGACCCCCAAGTAAGGCGAGCTCTTCTCTGAACTGCATTGGCAATTTCTCTGTACTTCTCATTTAGTTCTTATTGTCATCTACCTTGTATTTTCTTGTTTTAATGACAACTCTTCTCTCCCTACTTTTAAATTTGGCAAGGAAAGGAGCTTGGTTCATCTCTGTATCTACATTATTGCTAAAGAAGCATCTGGTCCCACAGAAATCCTTTGTAAATTTAATGGATTAAATTTCCAATGCTGTGTGCTCAGTTGCAGACAGTGAGCATTGATGAACTTGACCCTTTTTTGGCTGCAGCTGTATAAACTAACAGCTATGAGCACAGACTCTAGAGGCAGGCAGTCCTGATGTAGATTCCATACTGTCCTCACAAGCTTTGAGACCAAGTAAATGTACTGAGACTCAGAGCACTCATTTCTAAAATGGATTAATAACCGTATCTGAGAAATAAAACACTTATGAAGCACCATGCCAAATACATTACATAGCTTGATAAAAGTTATTTATTGCATACTTTTTAATCTTACCAGGAGCCAGTTGTCTTTGTAATTGCCACAAACATTCCACTGATGTGACCTGTCTATTTTGTTTTTGTTTTTGATGTTTAATTAGTTGGACCTACACAAGTGAAAAAGACTTGAATGGGAGTAGCCACTGGGGAATGATTGCAACTTACAGTGGAGCTGGCTATTATCTGGATTTGTCAAGAACAAGAGAGGAAACAGCTGCTCAGGTTGCTAACCTCAAGAAAAATGTCTGGCTGGATCGAGGAACCAGGGCAACTTTTATTGACTTTTCAGTGTACAACGCCAACATTAACCTGTTCTGTGTGGTCAGGTGTGTCCTGAGGGGTATATCCCTCCCATTTCTGAGTAGTTGTGTGTGCATCTTCTTCTAGAAATAGGCCAGAAAACCGTTGTCTGCAGTTGGCTAAATGAGGGTGCCAGAGATCATGGCTGATAGCAAGGGAAAGCTAAAAACTGAAGGTATATTGGGATAAGGATATTATAGAGAGAGGAGTTGAGATCCTAGAATATTGTGAGCTGGAAGGAACTTTAAGTCTCTTCCAAGTTCCTCCCAATGCTGGACCCTTTCCAGAAGAAACATTGTGCTTTTCTAATATCTATCCTTACCTGTTATGATAATCAGTACTACATGCTCCTTCACCAAGGACCCTGGCCATCCAGTCTTGACTCTCAGATGATGGACATGCTATTAGAACACAAGCACAGTAGTCAAGAGCTATTCTTGATGTTCAGTAGAATACCCAGGTACCAGCTTTGGCTCAAAACTTACCAAAGGCACATAAAGTTCTTTCCACAGATCCTGTAATGCTGTCATCATGGCCACTCAATGGGAGACAGTGAGGAAACTGGTGATGATTCTGCTGGCTTACCTGGGGCCTCTTCATGTTCATTCATTCATTCAGCCAACATTTACTGAGCATCTAATACATGCCAGACACTGTTCTAGGCTCTGAGCATACATCAGTGAACAGAACAAGATCCTTGCCCTTGCAGAGCTTGCATTCTACCAGGAGTAGATAGACAATAAATAAGTAAAGTTTATAGTCTGTTAGAAGGTAATAAATGCTATTAAAAAAAAAAAAAAAAAAGTAGAGCAGACCAAGGGGAATCCAGAGTTCACCGACTTTACTCCCTTAGGTGAACAGTCTATGACACCCATACATCACCAACATGATTACTGCACATACATTTCTACCCAAAATATGAAGGATAAATTCTAATTCTTATTTTTTTCATCTTTTATTTTCTTTTTTTGCATTTTCACACAAATGTGGGCATGGCATCATTTTTGAGGCTAAATTCAAGTCTGTTTCACATGGCCAGTTGGTTGGCTTTTCCCAGTCCTTATTACTAGAAATGAATGAAAACCTGTTGCAATTATTATTGAACTTTTCCTAATGATTCCAGTAAAGATAAGAAGAGGATAAAAACAGGCAGGCAACTCTAATGGACAGTTAAGTAAATAACCTATTGGTAGAAGATCTTGACTATTTCTTTCACTTCCTCCAAAATACATTAAGAATTTGAATATTGTCAAAGCAATTACTTCATTTCTCTACACTGCTTTATAAGCTTCTGGAAGTGGTTGGCAGACACAGGGTTAGAATGGGCCAGAAAGAAAGAGGAGTTGACACAGAGAAGCAACTTCATCCCCTTTTCAGTGCACACTGAGGTTGTCACAAGACTCTTCATTTCAGTATCGCTCTGCAGAGTTTCTGGTTTTTGCTCCCACTCTCCAACAATCACATAGGAAAGAAAGAAGCAAGGCAGAATGGATAATGACAAGGGAGGAATGATTTTTATGTTTCTTTGATCAATTCTAATACACTATTGTCCTTGCCTTTCTTAGATTATTGCTCATATGTTAGTCCTGGATAATCAGGTTCTAGGTGTGGCTGTCCATGCTGTAATGGGAGAGAGAGTTATGCCTAATAGCTGGCTAAATATATTTTAAAGTTAAGGAGCTAGAAATTCTATCCTTAGTTATATAGGGAGACTATACCATTAAGTAAATCACTCAACTCAACTCTACAATTATTGTTTTAATTGTTCTTATTGTTCAGAATGGGAAACTGGCAAGATTAACACTCACTTTGATTATGGTAAACCACTATAGATCAGTGCCATTGATAGGAATGTAAAAAATTTATATCACTATTTCAGACAGACAGACATTTATTGAGTACCCATTAATTCTAAGGCTCTGGGAGAGACAGGAAAAATAGCCCTTAGCAAGGGAAACTACTAGATACTAATTAGGTGTTACCTAATGAATGAATGAGACAGTCCCTCATATAGGTATAAAATATATACCCTACTTCTCACCCAGATCATACCTGTTTTGAGCACATGACATATTTCTCTGTCCTTCATGTTGCCTAGTACAGTGACTTGTATTTAATAGACATCCTGGTAAAGCTTGTTTGTTGATTTTTACATTAAACGTTTACATTTAAAAAGCATATAGCATTTTGAGACAGTATAAATACCAGAAACGTAGTGAGAAGGACATAATCCCTTGGGGCTGGGAGGCCTTAGGATGTCTTATTCCTTTTGTGGCAAAAATTCTACAAGTACAGAGTTATTGACTGTGCTAAAACCTTATGTAACTAGTTTGGGGTGACTTGGGGTAGCAATTTTATTACCTTTCAGTGCAGGGACAGAATAGATGGACATCCTTTCCCAGCTATACCCACATGTTGTTGTTATTATTGTTTTAATTGTTCTTATTGCAACACAGGTTATTGGTTGAATTCCCAGCAACAGGCGGTGTGATTCCATCTTGGCAATTTCAGCCTGTAAAGCTGATCCGATATGTTACAACTTTTGATTTCTTCCTGGCAGCCTGTGAGATTATCTTTTGTTTCTTTATCCTTTACTATGTGGTGGAAGAGATATTGGAAATTCGCATTCACAAGCTACACTATTTCAGGAATTTCTGGAATTGTCTGGATGTTGTGATCATTGTGGTAGGTTGGAGAACAATACCAAATTCCCTACTTAGATTTAAAAGCAGGTTAATTAGAGTCTTTGGTGTCCTCAGCATTGTGGATCTTGATATTTCTGAAGCAGAATCTAAAAGTTCTCATCTGTTATAGCAACTTCATTGTTACTCATCATTTTCTTATTTTGCATGAGCAACCCTTCTGAATTGGGAAGTGGAGAGGCATTTACAGAAGCTGTCAGTCAGCCAGGCTGACAGCAAGAGTAACTCAGTGGTTTATTATTTGTATTTGCCATGTCATGTAGTGGGGGGTGAGGGGTGGGGGTGGGGAATGATGTTTTGCTTTGTTCTGTTTTATTGCTAATGATATTTTTCTTCAACTGCTAGTAAAGTTAATTTATATTTTTCCACACATGTGTAAACTTACAGCATGAAGAAACATCCTTAAAAGATTTTAGGTGGCAGAGAAATCCTGCCTGCAGTTTAAAATTCCCTGTGACTAATCCCCAAAGGAGAACATTTAAGTTATAGTCATCAGGATTTTCTGTATGAGGTATAAAAAATCATAAGGCAGAGTTATGATATGGTCAAGATGATGGCATCTTGTAGAACCCATGCCTGCTCTTGACACAGTTGAAAGTTCTAACACTTGTTCAAGATGTTTTCCCATCACTGCCCTCTTAATCACTTCCTACCTGAGGCCTCAGTGTAGAAATGTATTTTTACAGCCTTTTCACTCTGCACCAATAACAGATAACCTTTTGCTAACACATTTATGCATCTAATGGCATGCATACTTGTTACATGCTTACAAGTTTTGATTGGCATAACTGTAACATAAACTGCTCTGTGACGTAGTACCCCATGGGCCTTCTTTCCCATCAACCTACTTCATGACCATGTTCTTTCCCACATTCCCTCCCAAAAAAGTAGTTTGGGCTTTGTGAAACATTTACATCAAGCCATTATCAAGTCATCTCTCACTAGAGTTAATTGAAAAAACATAGAAAATATTTTATTCAGGTATAAGTCAAGGAACACTTAAGGCATAAGAAAGAACTGTATAGATATTGCATGAGGAGGACAATATTAACAATAGCGGGAACAACAACAACAAGAGTAATTGCTAACACTTTAGAAGCCGCTCTGCTAGGCACAGTTCCAAATGCTTTTTATACACAGAAGCTCATTTAGTCCTCATAACAACCCTCTTAACCACTCAGTCACTGCCTCTGAAGCCACGTGAATGCATACTTAATACAACTCCATAAAGAGCTACTTTTTGCATAAAATAAAAATCCTTATAGAACAGATACGGTGTGGAAGGAGCCCCGATGTGGTTAGAAGTTCCCCTCCTTTCAGGATGGCCGTGGACTATCACATTAGTTACTAGAGGTAACACCCTTGATCCCCAAATTCTCAACTACTTCACAATGAATAGAGTACAGTAGAATTTCAGTATTTAAGGAGGTAGGAGAGGCCATGATACTGGAAATAAGTTTTCAACATATTTCTATATTGGCTGATGGCAGAGTGCAATTCATATAGTATTGAAAATTAGTCTAGAAAACAACTATTGTTTAGAATTCATAGAATGCACATGCTGCTTTTCTGGGTTATATTTAGGTCATTGAGAGTAATGGTAAAAAGCTGAGTTTGATATTAGGCCAATTAATAACAGGATTCTTCTTTTTTTAAATCAAATATCTTCAGTATCAGCAAAAGACTAGTCAGTGGCATCCAACTTTTCTGATCATGCACCCCTATCAGTGAAAGCTCTGACTACACACACCAATGTATTGCATTTAATTATAAATTATATATATAAAATATAATTATATGTGTGTGTATCTTTGTGTGTATGCTTGTGTAACAAATACATTCTAAACACATGCATATGCATAGACTTTAAAAGATTGGGATAAAAATAAATACAATAGAAGAGCCAGTGTAGCTCCATGGTTGAGCACCGACTTTGACACACAAGGTCCCATGTTTATTTCCCAGTCCTGGTACCTCCAATAAATAACTAAATAAATAAATACAGTAGAATTCTAACACTTTCTTACTACCTACATAGAAGTTCTGCTTACCACTTTGAATTCACGGGAAAAAACAGCTGATGATATCACAGAAACTGAAAATTGTTTCCTTGACTCAGCAGCCACAGCGTTTTGCAAGTATTTCTTTGAAAACTTGCCTCACTATGCTATTGTCCTTATTTTTAAAAATTCTTAGTACTGCCAAGACAACAATTCAGACACTGTGCTTTTATAGTGAACAAGGAAGGGCTACTGGGATCCCACTTCTCCTTTGAAACTTTCCTTGACCAAGTAGAAGAAAGGTCATGCTTTCTGCTCACCCCTAAAATACACCCTTTGCTCAAAACCTATGAAAAGAGTCGAGTCTTTTGGTTTTCTCTGGTCCAAATTTTCTCACGTTCACCTGAAATTTGAAAAGAAATTATTTCCTAAATATAAATATTACATCTTGGGATCAATTTGAAATTATTCCCTCTATTTTTCTTTCTTTCTTTCTGTAACAAACTCTCTGAAGTCTGTAGACTTGCTTCAGTCAATCATTTGTCCTAAGTAGTAGTCTTTCTAAACTAGCAGATTATGAAAAAAGAAGATTAATTCACTTAGTCATGGAATATTTTCTGGTCAATTCCTATGTACTTGGCACTGTTCTAGGCATTGGGGATATAGGAGTGAACAAAACAACCCAAACCTGCCCTCATGAGTCTTATGTCCTGGTAGGGAGAGAATGTTCTTTTGAAGATGGTGGTGGGGATCCCAAAGACTAAAGATGAAAGCTCAGAAGGAGTGGCGGAACAGAAACCGAAAGCTCACTAAATCTCTTTCCTCATCTCTTCCCTCATTTGCAATTTTGGAGTAAAAGTCTCAAGAAAATTTAGTGTGTAAATAAGATATTGATACTGTATAAATGACCATCTATTCCATATTTTTATAAGCATTTTTCCTGTACAGAATGAGCACAACTGGAGTGGATGACAAATTGTACCTAGAGAAAATTAGGTAAAGGGTTATTGCTGGATTCGTTCAGTTGAACTACCCAATTTCTTCCCCCTCAGCTAAGCTCATATAGAAAAAGATTTTCAGAGTATTCTGGAGAGGTCAAAGAAGATATTTCTACCACCAGCACAAAAATATAAGATTGGTTCTGGAAATCCTCCTTGGAGAATGAAAGGAAAAGTGGTGAGATTAGCTTTTTCAGCTCTTAGTTGTGATTGGCAGCCAGGCAGGCCTTTGCTATGATAATAAGCTGACCCTGATCTGGATGGCCATCTCAAAGTGTTCTTTAGCCATCATCCAGGAAAAGAGAGAATGGACAGCACCATCCACAGCCTACCCACTTACAGATTAAGGCCCCACAAAACAAAAGGACACGGTTGTTGCTTCTAACTCCTAGCACTTGCTACGTGTGCATCCTAGTCTAGTGGTGATAGATGCCAAGAAGGGGCCAATGTTCCCCTCACCTCTGGTTTTATAGCCCAGAACCAAAGAAAATGTGAAAAGTTGTATGGTCATGAGGTAAGGGACAGAAATGAAGAAAAGGTGAAAGTTCTCACCTACTTCCCCTACAAGCCTTCTCAAGCCCTTTCCACCATGCCCACCATCTTTTGAGGCCAAGCTCATTGGTTCTTCTTATGAACCCTCCATTTTGGGAGGTCTTGTCTCACCCTTCACCTTACTTGTACGATGCCATGGGGAATCATACAACATAATATTCAGAATAGTACCTTAATCATTCCTTTCCTTTTCCCAAGGCATAATGTACAGTTCTAGGTATGTATTATTTAACTCAGTGTATTTATCTGGTCTGGAAGTAGAGTGTAAGTTTCTTGAAGATAAGTTTTGTATATTTTACTTCTATGTATGTATTCCTCTCAGCCCCTAGCACATTGCTAAATATTTATAGACATCCAGTATTTATTAGTTGAATAAAGGAAAGAGGATGGCAAGAAATTGAGAATGAAGAGAAACCAGAAAATGAAAAATAAAAAAACAAACAAATAAATAAAAAACAGAAAGCAAGATGAGGCTGAGAAAGTATAAGAGTGGAAAGTGATTTAAGTAGGGGTGGCAGAAAAAAACAGGAGACGTTCCTGTTTGTTATAGGGTCATCTCATGTGTGCGCTCATCAGCATGCATGGACACCCCTTGGATTTCTCTTCCCAACTCAGAAGTTTTATGGCATGCTAAACACTTTCTATTTGTGTGAATGACTGTTACAAACGCTGTTGGGTAGGGATAAGGGTGAGCTTTGAATTCACACATTGGTGAAGAAAAATTAGTTACTTTAAAGTAAGCTATTGTATTTTTAATGTACCATAATAAAATATAACTCTTGTTTCCCAGCTTTCAGTAGTAGCTATTGGAATTAACATATACAGAGCATCGAATGTGGAAGTGCTACTACAGTTTCTGGAAGATCAAAATACTTTCCCCAACTTTGAGAATCTGTCCTACTGGCAAATACAGTTCAATAACATAGCTGCCGTCACAGTATTTTTTGTCTGGATTAAGGTAATGTATCAATTTTGGGGATTTTTTTAAGCCTTAACTCTTTATTCCCTATCTGTACCCCTTCCCCTAGTAACCCATATTCTAGATTGTGACTCTCTGAGTTTGCTTATTCTAATTATTTCAAATCAGAACATGTTTTAGATTTTTAATAATATTTTCTCTTCTTTTTATTGACATGAGTCACACAAAATGTTGGAGACTTAAGTTTGCCTTTGTGGCCAAATTCAAGTGGCCAGTCAAAGCTGCTCCGTAGTTTACATGTAAAATAGAACAGTGGGGCTCGTGACCATTCATCTCCTGGTGCGTGATGCTGCTTCTCCTGCCACCAGCGTCCTTGCAAACAGTGAGAAGCCTTTTCACTGTGTCCGCTGCGCCTGGCGCCCCAGACCGCTCTGCCCTGGGTCTGGTCCTAGTTCCCACCCTTCATGGGGTGACCAGGTGAAGGAAAAGGAACTAAGAGGAAGAGGAGGAAGGGCCAGGCAGAGGGGAGGGGAAGAGGCTGTCGTTGGAAATGCTCCCTGGAAGGATCGCCTATTTTCCTGGTGGAGGCCATAGAGAATCTTTCCCTAGAATTGAAATTGCAACAGACACCTCCTTTGAGCAGTCCCTTTTACCAAAGGCTTAATGCACATTTCTATGTATGACACTCAGGGCATTTCCTATACAATAAGCCTCAATTCTGGAGACGTGGGACATACCAGTAATTCTGAGACAGCTGCCAACCTGTCACCAGCCCAAGTGTTATGATTCTACTGTCCAAATAGTAGCTACTTGCCACATGTGGCTATTAAAATTTAAATGTGAATTAATTTATAAGCCCCCTCTCAAATAGAGGTGGAGTGGACATCACCATCCCAGACTCCTCAGGATTGGGCAATGAACTATGGACTAGAGTGGACTTACTGGTATTCTACTATAGACATATTGTGATTCTAGCAATGGAAGAAATTACAACATTGATGTGGAGCCAGTAACCACTGGAGGCTCTGGGGGCAAGGAGAAGGAAAAGCAGTTGTAATACAGGGGCTTTTTCGGGACTTGGAAGTCGTCCTGGTAACATTGCAACGACATATATAGGCCATTTTATATTGTCCCATAACATGCAGAACTGTGTGGGAGAGAGTGTAGATGACAGTGTGAACTATGGTCCATGCTTAATGGCAAAGCCCTAGGATACGTTTATCAATTGCAATGAATGTGCCACACTAATGAAGGATGTTTATGTGGTGGGTGTGGGAGGTATGGGGAGTAGGGCATATGGGAATCCCTATATTTTTTGTGTAACATTTATGTAATATAAGTATCTTTAAAAAAATTTTTTTAATTATTATTTAAAAAGTAAAAATAAAATAAATGTGAATTAATTAAAATTAAATAGAAATAAAAATTCAGTTCTCCATCATTCTGACCACGTTTCGGACGCTCGGGATCTGCTGTATATTGTATTGAACAATGCAAATGTAGTTCCATTGAACAACCCTGTTCTACAGGGTACTCACCAATGGTTATTTGATTATTTCTTCTCCTGAATTGATGTTCACACCTGAAAGGCTTGAGACTTACCCAAGGACGTAGACCTCCTCCAGTATCTCTCTTGCTGTTTATTCATATACCTACTTGGCTTACTGAAGCACCACACCTTTATCATAAAATAGTAAAAATAATCAAGATCGCAAACTAGTAGGCATTGTATTAAGTGATGGGATTACAACCCTCAAAAAGAAAACCATATGGTCAGAAAGAATAAAGGTTTTAAGAAAATAGAGATTTCTTCCCAACGTATACATCAGGCTGTGTGTTTTATTTAATGCTTTGCTTGTAGTTTTGCCCCAAAATTTAATTACCATTAAGTTCTTTAAGGCAGGGATTGTGACTCTAGTTCTTTTTTTTTTTTTCGATTTTTTAATTTTTTAA